>JARVGQ010001954.1:10269685-10284354 GCA_031762355.1 Hypsolebias martinsi | reverse complement strand
CGGTTCTTAGGTCCGGAACCCGTTCGTAAGTCGAGGACCACCTGTATATATATTTGTTTTAATGGGAGATGTGCCGTAACCACGAAACGTCGTAACTCAAGACAGTCGTAACCCGAGGACTACCTGTATCGGCTTGTTTCTTCTCTGGAGATGGAAACAGCTGCTCAGATTAAAACGTTCACTGCTCTTATTTTAGATCAAGTGTTTCTACCTCCTGTTATGTGCATTACAGAGCCTCAGTCTGTAGGAGCACCACACTGACCTTGTTGGTTGAAGATGGGTGTCATGGCTCCTAAAGCTGGGGGTCGTATCTGAGCCACTCCTGCGTAGAGGGGAGGTGGAATGGGGAATCCTGACCCTAATGAGTTCTACAAATCAAACAGTACAAAAGTAGGACGCATCAGTAACACACCTTTTATCTCTCATTTCTTTCTTAGTTTGAGCTCGAGAAATGCAAGGTCTGCAAGTACAAAAATAATTTAAACCAACTTTAAATTTAAATAAATAATAGATTATGCCCAACCTCTTGCTAAAAACGTTTGTAAATATTTTATGACAGTTAAGTAATAAAGACCAAAACTTAACTTAATTTGTAGGCAAATATATATATTTATGAACATAAGAATGAGAGTATTTGTAAATAAAACATCCTGCGTGTACCAGTCTTTGTAGTGCAAAGAAAGCAGCTCTCTCCTTGGCATCACTTTCTGACTGGCACTGGGGACCGTGGACCATTAATCCATTGGACAGTTTCACCTGACACACCACCAGACCCTGAGGGGACACAAGTTGGTGCAAATTGATATTATGTTGTAGTTTTTGAACAGAGCGAGCGATTAGAGGGAGCTGACTGAAATGGTCTTACCTGTCTGTTGCACACGAAGCTAAAGTCAGGCGGTGTCATACCCAGCCTTACACAGACACGGGCCAACTCCGACACTTTACTGGTCAGAGCAGAGGTGGCAGAGGCAGCCGGTGCTGGAGAGGCTGATTGAACGGCTTCACTGTGAGGCTCGTTCATTTGGGCAGCTGAAAAAAAGAGAAAATGTGTGATGAGAAGCTACACAGCATTTAACAACATGGATGGCTTGTAAACATCATGAGCTGGGTACCAAGTTTCTTGGATGACCGTCTTCTGTTCTGCTGCTGGCCAGTAGAAGGGGCCGTGTTTGTTGATTCTGTCTCTTTTCCAGCACCGTCAATCTTGAGCATCTCCTTCAGCACCATAGTTCCCTTCTGCAACACACAAAATACAAACATCATACAAGCTCAAGATGTGTTTATGTCAGGTAGTTCTGGTACAATTTATCTCACTTCTCATATAGCACATTACACACCCGTCAACAAACTATTTTACAGCAAACTATAGCAATGAGCAAGGACAAGCAAAGACCTGGGCAGACAAGAGAAAGTTTACAGAGAGACAGACTATACCATAATATGCACCATTTACAGGTGTATTATTAATAAAGATCAGAAGTAAAGAAGCCTTCTTTCAGCTTAGCCAATCTGTGTCTTCGATGCTCACCATGGCAAAGGACTGTGGAGACAATGGACCATCTGTCTGGCTGTTGGGTTCCTTTGATGGTGCGGGTGGTGGCATGGTTTGCTGGCTTTCCTTGGAGATCGTTAGACCTGCAATAAGGTCTTCAAAATCAGATGTACCCTGATAAAGAAAAATACAAAGGCAGTGAAGTTGGAAAATAGCACATTGTTTTAAATACAAAATTCTGCATGAAAAACCTTCTGTTACTACCAAAAATAAATAAATAAATACATTTCTTCCTTTTTCTTTACAATGCTGATGACATCAACTGTAAGAGGCTGCAAAAATGCCAACCAGCATGACTCATCATGTGACAATGCACATGCATGACCCTACACACATCCTAACAACACAGCTGGCAGAAACCTTTAAACTGTGCAGAAATAGTCCCACACATTAAGTCCAAAACACCTTAAATTCACTAATAACATCAAACTAGCAGGTACCTTCATTAAAATGGCAACATGTCTAACTGCTTGATGCTTAAATTACTTATTAACACTGTGCTATAATACAGTGTAACATACTAAAATAAAGACAAAGGCAAGCAATGAAATCAAAATGTGCATTATTATTCACCTAAAATTGGATAAAAAATTAAAGATTTTATATATTTTTCCATCTTCATAAAAAAAATAAAAAATTGTACATGTCATAACTGAATCAAATAATACGTTCTGAAATGGAAAGTTCTCACCACAAGGGCTTTATTTATTTAACTCTCAATTTTAAATGTTTAAATTTCCTCAATATTAAACATTTTTAATTGCATACACATTGTTCATCCTTCTTCCTGTGTGTTATTTCATTTAAACATTTTTTACTCAACCTCATTATTTTCAAACTTTTAATAAAAAAAGGTTTAAAAAAGTTTTTTTTTTTTTTTATACAATTTAAAAGTGGGCTTTTGCTTGTAAATGGATAAAAAAATACTGTATGGATTAGAAAACTCACTTCATATTGAGAAGAATTATTGTAGCATTTGTTATCTGTGATTAATAGATTTTCATTTCTAGTCAGTTCTCTTATTTATCTTATCTATTAATAAACATTTTAATAAATGCATCACATGTAAAAGTGTCACTGTTGCTGAACCGTTAAGACAAAGTGATGTTTTTTTGTTCAAGTGAGAAACTGTTGCTTAAAAAATGCATAAAATTCCTGAAAAACTTGTTTACTTACTTCTTTGTTGACTTGTGTCTTCTCTTGTTGGAAGTGTCCTTCCTAAAATTTAAAAATAAAAAGCTAATAAATTTGATTTTATTTTTGTTGTTTATAATTTGGCTACAACTCACAATAACTTTTAAAATGAAGATCTATGTCTGCCAGTCCTGCTGTTGTCTAAAACTCACATTACTGTTCCAGTGAGGAGGTTTGTAAGGAGCGCCTGCCTTCTGTAGCGACTGCCACACATCACTGTACTCATCCTTAGCCTTCATAAAACAGAAAACATCACAACCGTTTCACTCACTTGCACTGCACGGTGCCCCGGTGGTAATCATGAATTTACCTTTGTCTGCTGTTTCTGGTTGGGACCTTTAGACGGAGAGTTCCTGGTGCCCTGAGCTGTCACCACAGCATGCTTGTTGTTGTGCTACATACAAATAAAACATGAGGAGGAGCAGTGACAAAAGAAGGTATATGATGAAAACTTTTGCCATTAGTACTGTCTGCGTTTTCCCATCTTACCTGCATGGGTATAAACGGTGAACGAGGCGAGTGGTTGAGGCCTGCCAGCTGACGATGAGCGTTAAAGCTGCTGCCGGTGGCAGGTTGGGGTTTGACGACGGCGGTGAGTTTGTGGGATGTGGGATCAATTCGAGCTCCGTGGGACAGATTGATCAGAGCACAGGGCGGGACCCGGTAACCACGAAGGGACGCACACCTGAGAAGACACACAGGCCACATGTGCAGATGTGTTTAACATGAGAAAGCTTCACTTGTCTCATAATCATGTGACAGCAGAGTCATGGAAACCATAGAGTTTAAACAAACAAGCTAGTTCAGTCAGGTTTCAATTAGAAATGCTCTTCTTCATCCTGTTTGCTAAAAACCCTGTTTGAGGCCTGAAAAATACTGGTGATACAGGACCACAGACTCTTTGATGGTCCGAAGCAAAGATCTGCTTATAAAATTACCAAGACCAACCATGAGGCAGCACGAGATCCTGGCTTCTTTCTTTCTGCTTATAATAATAAAAAAAAAAAAAGGGTTTAAAATGATAAATAATGTTGGCAACCAGCCTATCTAAACACTATTTCAGATCCTTGGTCATCTACAGGAAATTCAGAATCCAGCTGGTAGACAGTGTTGACTGAAATAGATGATTAAAACGATGTAATGGTGATGCTCCAGCATCAGGATAAGTGTGGAGATAATTACCTGATGTTAAGACCTCCAGCAAACTCCTCGTCAAACAGCACTTCATACAAAACCTCTGCCTCCCGCTCCGCTGAAAGCACAGACATTAAATTAAATACTTCTGTTAAACGTTACACTTACCTCTAGCTTTAATTTTTGTTTAACATATTAAAGAAATCACATACACGTAACAGTTCTCACCTCCTTTTATGCCAATGATTGTCCCCCTGAGCCCCAGCGGGACCGTGAAACTCTCCCTGATGTTGACGACTCTGTCAAACAGACGATACTGTGCGTTGGGGTCTGCAACCACCCCCTGCTGCTGCTCCAGAGGCTGCACACAAACACACACTTTAACCCTACACATTCTGCAGCGACCATCAAGTCTCTCTCTGTTTTCCTTCACAACGGACGGTTTCCTGGAATCAACGACTGGACAGCAAATTTAAAACTATGCTGGAGTTACAAAAGCGAGGTGTCTAAATTGAAAAGTACTTCAACATTGGTGTCTTTGGGCGTCTTTAAATTCAGATTATAACAACAGTAAACCTGGCTCAGTTCTAAAAACAAAACAAACATAAAAAGACTAAGCAAAGGGAAGAAAATAAAAACAACTTTAAGCCAAAAATGTAATAATTAATAAGCCTAATAGATTCAGTGCCACATCCTGAGCTCAAGCTGATCAAACCATAACACTATGAGCACTTTTAATTGAATCATGCCCCCTTTTAAGACTAAAGTTTTAATATTCTGTTTTATACAGTTTAAAAAAAACTATGCAGTAAATAAGAAAGAAAAAAAAACTTTCAGTCTACTGAGTCTGCTTATTAGTTACTTCTCTGTAAACCAGTTTTCATAATGATGTGTTAAAAAGTGCTACCCCATGATTTTCACCAGGTTTTAAATCAACTATACAGACAGGCAGATTAGTGAATGACTGTACTCGACCCTCAGACGCTCTAATGTTTTATAATTAAACAGCAGAATATATTTCATTGTTTCAAGTATTTGTTCAAAAGATTAAAAAAAAAAAAAAATCCTATTAAAAAACATTTACTAGGAATAAACGTTAGAGGAGGTCTCTCATAAAGCTGTTTCTAAAACGGCCAAACTCAGGGAGAGAAAAAAAAGACACATCAGCGATTTTCTTATTTTAAGCTAGTGACTGATGAAGAAGTGATGTGTTGTCATGTATAATCCAGAAATGTATCCTGCTTCAGAGCAGATTAAATTTCCAGAACAAGCTGCTGCAGTTAGATCCAGGAAAAGTTGAACCAGCTTCATGACACTGACAAATATCTTGAACTGAACCTGAAGTGACCTCACTAAACCACTAATCCTGCTTCATAGCACAACACGATCATTACATTACTCAATAAAACTATCATTCATCTGAACCTCACTGTGACAATCTGTGGACACCAGCACACATTTTACACTACTAGTTTACATGTACAGACCCTGAAGAGGAGATGAGGCTTCACCGTCACACGGACTTTCTTGGAGCTCTTCTTCACCTGAGGGCAGAGTGAGAAAGATGGAATCATGCTGGAGGAAATGTGCAACAATTTGAGGCTGGAAATGATTCGGTCACCTTGGACCTATCCACCGCTTCCTCGATCTTCTCCACAAGGGCACCATCTAGCACCTGGAGGTCACATGACACCCTGCTGGAGCAGCTGACTGGGTGACTTTTCAACCATGAGGTGATTTCAGCCACCTTCTCTGCTCTGTGGGGTGGACAGATAACGAGGTTTGATCATGAACTCGGGACTGACTTTAAATAGACAACCTGTTAGAAATGCCAGTTTTGTTTAGACTGGCTCACAAGTTGCACATTTCATTGTTAAGTGTGTCTCTTTAGATTTGGTCTAAGTGGGAATTAAATTCAGGTGAGTGTTCAAGAATTGATGTGCATGTATCTATTTCAGTCCTGCATTTACACTCAGGTTTATTGGTGCTTTTCCATTACAGGACACAATATGGCATGTCAGGTTCACTTATTTATTAACCAGGCAACTCCCACTGAGATCACAGATCTCTTTTGCAAGGGAGGCCTGAAGGCCGCCCAACATGCATGCTGTTGGACTGTGGGAGAAAACCAAAGTGCACAGTGAAAACCCACGCACACACGAGGAAAAAATGTGAACTTCACAGAGAAAGAAAATCAAAAAACTTTTGCAAATCAAGCTGCATCCTGCATAATCCAGGTGATTTTTATACCAAAACATCCCAACCAGGACAAGCTCAAGGAATAAAGTATCCCTCCATGAACTTTGATTAGATTCTGGTTTCTGTGGATGAAGTGGAGGGCTCAGGACAAAGACAAACCAAAGATCTTTTTCAAAAGGGGGTTTTCAGGTTGCTCTTACCCGTTCTGATCCTCTCTGGGCCAGATGTCATCCTCATAGAAAACATCATCATGAGAGTTTCTGGACACGGTGTTAAACACTTCAGGAAATCTACAAAAACAACAAACAGCGGCATCATTTGTGTTCTTTTAGTCTTCCACACATTTAGACATGAACAAAACGTGATTTTTACCTGTGCAGGTACTCATCGAGCAGCTCTTCAACAGCAGCAGAGTACAGCCACTCTTTCTCAGTTCTCTTGGTGTACCCAGGAACCTCCTCATTCTTCTTGTTGAACTTCAGGTTCAGACCGATGTTAGTCCTTTGCTCTCCACAGGGACTTGAGAATGTGTAGAAGAACAAAACTTGGATTAGAAAAAAGTATATATTACACATTTTTAGAAAAAAAAAATCTGCATCAGACTTACTTCCTTTTGGACCCTCTGCCGATAAAGATGCTGCCCGAGAAGCGAGAGACGAGATAGCTGCTGATGCGGAGAAGAGAAGCCAGGTTGTAGCTGGGACAGTACCTGACAGAGTATTTCTGTAAAATCCAGCAGACAGAGGGTGGATGGCAGCGCTCACAATGAAACATATTCACTAAATATCTTTACAGGAGTGTCTTACATCTTGGTTGAGGATTAGGTGATCCAGCTGTGGCTCATGAGGCACACTGAACACCACTCTGACCCGGCCGTCTTTAATGACATCTTGAGAATCTTGAACCTGTTACAAAAGGATTATTATTTACAACACAACCAAATTAGCATTAACACGTCTCTTTTCAGTTTACCATATACACATAGACTTTTTAAGCTCAAATATGTTAAATAGAAAAATAATTTTATAAAAGCCTAACCATGCGTCCACAGCATCTCTCATTTGAGAGTCAACATTTTAATCAAACAAAGCAGCAGATCAGAAACCAGATCTCTTGAGAACTGATGACGTACCTCTCCCATACAGCCATAGTAAGGTGTTCCCACCATGAAGACGGTGGTTGCTGGAGGGAAGAGCTCGTCGAGGCTCCTAAAGCAGGTCAGAGACGAGTAAAAGGCCTTGATGTCCTGAAAGAATCAGAGGAAACGCGTGTGTTTTAATTATGATGATGGAAGCTGTGTTGCCATCAGGACCTGATTTTGCGCACTCTTCAAATGTAATTGCAAACAAGTACCTTCACCACAGTCTGGTGTGCAAATGGGAGAACCTGTTTGGCCCACTGCTTCTCCAGTTCCACCACCCCATTTGCTTTAGGGATGTACTTTCGTCCTGTCAGCATTTGGCCGTACAGAAGCACGTCGGTCTCATTCACTACGATGCCTTTTCTCTTCAAGAAACTGAGAAAATTAACAAAAGAAATGCTTAAACAAATCTAAACCATTTGTAAACACCAGACTTTAAACTGAGTCTCACAAACAACATCATCTACTTCTTTTTTTCCCTTTCAGGGGTCGCCACAGCGTGTCATCCTCCTCCATCTCACTCCAACTACCTTCATGTCCTCTCCAACTGCATCCATATAACTCCTCTTTGCCTTTTTCCTGGCAGCTGTATTTCTAACATTCTTCTACCAATAGACCCACTGTCCCTCCTCTGGACATGTCCAAACCATCTCAGTCTGGCCTCCCTAACTTTATCTCCCAGTTGTTCAACATGTACTGTACCTCTGATGATCTCATTCCTGATCTTATCCATCCTTGTCACTCTTAAGGAGAACCTCAACATCCTCATTTCTGCCACTTCCAGTTCTGTCTCCTGTTTTGTCCATGTCTCTGTCTCCAGACCATACAACATAGCTGGTCTCACCACTGTCTTGTAAACTTTTCGTTTGATCTTTGCTGACACCTTTTTGTCACAAATCACTCCTGAAGTAGCAAGAGATTGTTAAACAGAAAATGGGTTTTCTCTGTAGGGTAGCTGGAGTCTTGGAATCCTCCAGGAGGATTTGGAAGAGGTGGCTGTGGAAAGAGATGTCTGGGCCTCCCTGCTCAAACTGCTGCCACCGCAACCCATCTCTGGACCAAGTGGAAGATGATGAATGGACTAAAGACATTTACCACATATGACCCATTATACGCCCATTGACAAACTATTAGGCAGCGATGCATAGCAATGGTCCAGACAAGCAAAGACCCTGTATAGTTTGTGACCTTGACTTTAGATCTGGTATGACGTAAAATGTATGCAACATTTTGTCTAATGACGATGCATTTGTGTATAAAGTTTCATTAAATTATCTTGAGCAGGTCTGAAGTTATGGAAAAAACGAGAAAAAGTTTACAGATGAATATATCGTAATACGTCCGCCTTTGCCTGGCTTACAAAAAACATTTTAGGGTTATTTTGGTATAAGCTTTAAATGAACTATTGTATATTTTCTAAAACTCATAAACTTGTAGGAAAATGTGAGTCCTGCTGTGTCAAATGATGCAAAACTAATCAAATATAAATGATTTCTACAGGTTAGTCTCACTGACTCATTTACAAGAGAGACCTGTTTTAGACAGACAACATATAAAGTACAAACAATAAACTACAGTAAAATGCAATTAAAATAAAAGTAGTTTTATAAAACAATAAGATATAAGAACGTAGCAGACCAAGGAGGGATTTATAGATGAAAATGAACCAGTGTGAGAGCCTACGTGAAGATTATGATGACCAACTGACCAGTGAGTACAGGGTGCAGTGATGGGTACAGTAGCTACAACCAGTTATGAATCTTAGCAAGCCACGGTAGACACCACCCAACATCTGCAGGAAGCTAGCATCATTCATGGTAGGAAAGTAGCATTTACAAGGTGTTTTCTGGCATCCAGAGTTAAGCAATATCTATTTCTGAACAAGAAACCCAGTTTTAATTTCAGGGTTTTTTTTTTAAATCAAGTTTCCAATATGTGGTTTAAAAGAGAGATACGTCAACCAAAATTCCCAAGTATTTATAAGAATCTACAAACTCAAGAACACCAAGCGTGGATGAGATAGGAAGAAGAGTTGCTGGCACCGACATCCCTTTGGTTTTGTCAGTGTTTAGCACCAGTTTGAGACAGAACAAGTCAAACTGGATGATGTCGAATGAAGACTGTAGAAACTGGAAAACCTTAGCAACTGTGCCAGCTCGACAATAAACCATTGTATCATCAGCATAGATGCAAGGATGTGTCAGGAATGTTTGGACCTACATTACTTGTAGAAATTGTAAAAAGAGTGGGTCCTAAAACTGAGCCTTGTGGCACACCATTAGTGACCGTTTGGTGGCTAGATGAAGTACTGTTATGTCGAACACATTGCCTCCTACCCGAGTGATATTTTGAGAACCAGCCAGCAGTGTGATTTGAGAAACCGGTGACTGAGAGCTTAGATGTCATGATCTACAGTGTGTATGCAACAGCCTGAATTCTGATCTGTCTTTAGCAGGATAATTGGTGTCTCAGCTCACCTTTTACAAGCAGAAGGGAAAATGCTGAAATAGGTTGGAAAGTAGAAGAAAAATGAGAAGTGACAGGCTGGGCGAGGCAGAAATTAGATGGGGAGAACAGAAACAGGCTGCCTCGTAGCACATGTAATGGAGGAAACTGGATCGTTATTCAGCAGCGCAGAGATCCTTGGATGCGCCTCAAACATCCTGGACACTAAACTTTAATAATCTTCTTCCACGGGGGATGTACGGTCTCTGCAAAACAAACACGCTCCGGCACAAGAAGACAGAAATGGCCGAAGGTAAAAACGCTGTGAAACCACGAGATGGGACCGTTTGAAAAGCAGCTCGGGAGGTGGAAACCAAGGATATAGCGTTAAATACACCCCCCTAAAAAACTAATAAATGCATGATTTAAGGTGTATGCCCCATTCTTAATGGGCATGACTCTTGTTCAAATTTATAATTATTAAATGTCACCCAGATTTTATTCCTCCAGCAGAGCTCTAAATAAATAAAAAACAAGTGGGTGTGCAAGAGCTGCCTAGATTGTTTGGCGGTCACTTAGGAGACATCAATAAAGTATCTGGGTGTAAAAGCACACATAAAAATTAATTTAAGACGTGTGTGTGTGTGTGTGTGTGTGTGTGTGTGTGTGTGTGTGTGTGTGTGTGTGTGTGTGTGTGTGTGTGTGTGTGTGGCACAGTACAAAATCAAAGTTTACTGCATGTCAAATAACTCTCTGAGGGATGTAAGTATCGTTGAATTATTCCTCCACGCTGTACCGAGGCATTAATTACAACACGGAATGTGATACGGTGTTTTTCATCTCGACAAACTGCCTTAGTGTGTCTCGTTCTTTATCGCTTGCCCTGGAAGGTGAAACACTGTAGACGACCTCTGTTTTGAAGCTATAAATATCACCTGACTGATGTGTTCTGAAACACCAATTAACCACAAGACACGTGTTGAAAGATAAACACAAACTACACACCTCTTTTCCTTCTTTTTGCAGGACAGGTCCGTAACGACATTTCTCGAAGGGAAGATTCATATACTGTAAATATATATACTGTATATAGTATAGGTCAGGCCTATTCAACTGGCGGCCTGGGTGCCAAATCAGTCCCACAGCTGAGCTCGGATCAGCCCACCAATGTGTTCATAAAACCAGATTTTAAACCATCACACCAAAGTTCAGTTCAGTACCTCTAAATTTTAAAAGTTTTAGCAGTTTTTGTGTTTTCTAAGGTCAGTTGACTTTGGCAGCCATATCTAACTGGTTCCAATTGAATTGTTGATGCACGACGTACAATTGTATTAACAGTAATAGAAATAACATTAGCAGTATTAGCATTAACGGTAGTAGAACTAGCATCAGCTGTATTAGCAGTAATATCGGTAGAACTAGCATTAGCAGTATTAGCATTAAACTGGTAGAACTAGCCTTAGCAGTATTAGCATTAAACTGGCAGAACTAGCATTAGCAGTATTAGCATTAAAACTGGTAGAACTAGCATTAGCAGTATTAGCATTAACAGTAATAGAACTAGCATTAGCAGTATTAGCATTAAAACTGGTAGAACTAGCATGAGCAGTATTAGCATTAAACTGGCAGAACTAGCATTAGCATTAAAACTGGTGGAACTAGCATTAGCAGTATTAGCATTAACATTGGTAGAACAAGCATTAGCAAATTAGCATTAAAATTGGTAGAACTAGCATTAGCAGGATTGGCATTAAAACTGATAGAACTAGTATGAGTAGTTTTATCATTAACAGTAATATAACTAGCATTAGCAAATTAGCATTAAAACTGGTGGAACTAGCATTAGCAGTATTAGCATTATGTACATTGTGCACTGGTGGTACATTGGTAGAACGAGCATTAGCAAATTAGCATTAAAACTGGTAGAACGAGCATTAGCAAATTAGCATTAAAACTGGTAGAACTAGCATTAGCAAATTAGCATTAAAATTGGTAAAACTAGCATTAGCAAATTAGCATTAAAACGTAGAACTAGTATTAACAGTATTAGCATTAACCTTGGTAGAACTAGCATTAGCAAATTAGCATTAAAACTGGTAGAACTAGCATCAGCTGTATTAGCAGTAACATTGGTAGAACTAGCATTAGCAAATTAGCGTTAAAACTGGTAGAACTAGCATTAGCAGTATTAGCATTAACAGTAATAAAACTAGCATCAGCTGTATTAGCAGTAACATTGGTAGAACTAGCATTAGCAAATTAGCATTAATAGCAATTGAATTGGCATTAGCAGTATTAGTATTGACAGTAATAGAAATAGCGTTAGCAGTATTACTTTGTAGCATTAACATCAATAAAATTTGCATTAGCTGCAGTAGGCTATAGCAGTAGTCATTGCTTGATAATGTAGCTGTTTTTGTTTCATTTGTATTTAAGTGATTCTATTTACGTTTCATTTTATATGCTTTTATACGACTATCTATTGTTGTCTGCACCTCATCTGTGTTCAGTTTAAAACAGTTCTCTCTTGTACATGAGTCCTGGAGGTTCAATGAGACTAACCTGCATAAATAAAGACTGAATGAAAAAAGCAAACCTATTTAATGACAAAATAATGTTGAACCACGTGTGTGAGGTTCTTTTTCTCTCTCAGAGAGGAGGCTGCAGGCACCTGATGCCTCTGAGTCTAAGAGGTCGAGGTCATCGTGCTGATAAGCGTGTATAAAAAAACACTTCCTGTACACTGTCCATTGCAGATCTTTGCGACCGGAGCTTCACTGAAACATCTGTGTAAGCCTGTATGAACGTCGTTCCTTGCAAGTAAACTGGGTTTATAAAGTTACGCATTTTCTCAGTAGTCACTGTACATATTACCTTCCTCATTTCAATTTTTGAAACTTAGATTTTTTTTAGAGGATAAATTACGTAATGAATAGAATCTGAAAACACTTTTGTCCATACTTAGTTTTCATTTTTTTCATACTTGCTTGGAAATACTAAAATGAAACACCATACTTTTCAAGTCTATGCAGTACCCCTGCAAGCTTCAGCTGTCCTCAACAAACTAACTAGCATTCTTGTTTCCTTCCAGTGCAATGACGAAACCATTAATCCAGTAAAACTGTCACTCCTCAGCGTCAACAACTACCTGACGTGGTAATAATCTGCTCCTTGATTTACATTCTGTTTTGATTAGGTACCACCTCTGAACTAAATTCACTAAAGGTACTTTATATGCAGTACTGTCAAACTCAACAAGGTATTGTCGTCTGTCTAAATCAGGTCTCTCTTGAAAACAAGTCCCCATGACTCATTGAGGCTAAACCGTATAAATAAAGGTTGAATGAATGAATGAAGGAATGGTGTACAGTATCAATTCAAACCATTGTTCAATATTTACCTGTGGAAAAGACTACGTTTTTGGAAACCAGTTTGTAATCGACAATGGAGAACTGTGGCAGCTCAATGCGCGTCACCCCCGTCACGGCAGCCTCGCCTCCTTGCCAGTAGAACTCGATGTCGTCTGTGGTGTAGCCATCTGTAGAAGAAGAAACACACGTACACCAAGGTGTAACCATCTGTCAAAAGCCAACACTGGAGACCAAGATATGCAGTGTTGCGGACCGTCCAACTGCGCCGTCATTTGGGAAGAGAGAAAAATGTCTGAAGCTGCGTCCAAGAACCAAACATTGCTTCAAAAAGTGAGACATTTAAAGGGTTTATGTCACTCCAGGAGGGTTTGAGTTTATTTTTGGATCTCATACTTTATTAACAGCTTGCATAAACATCTAATATGTATTAATCATTGTGCATAACTCACAATGAAAATTCTTGTTTTCTAAAATACCATTTAGTTGGCATGCCAGGGGTAAATAATTACCCTGTTAGAGACTAACAATAATCATCACAGCTTTGGCGAAGGAGCTCATAATATTTACTGCAATTACTATGTTTCGGTAGAAGTGTTTTAATGTAAACAGTAAATTAAAGCTACAAATGTACTTTTTAATTGAGCAACTTTCTTAAATGAAATCAGGATAATATACAGAACTGTTGTACAGCTGTACAAGACCATGAGACATTTATGAAGCAGCTCGTTTTTTTTTCCCCCCCGAGTTGAACAATTTACTGCAACTACGTACAAAGAAGGTAGAAATGCTTGGATGTATGATCATTAAAAAAATATAGGCCTATCTGTTTTTCTTAAATTACCAGATTACACGATTATTTGTGATGCAATCTCATTAAAGATTTAAATTTTTTTTCCTGGGTGGAATGATTATACAGAATACAACTTTAATGTTTCCAAGACAAGAACTGGGTGTACATGTTTGAATTTACTGTTTTCTCCAGACGAGCAAAATTATTTATCATACCTTCAAATTCACAAGGGATGGGGTTTCCCTGTGGGCCCCCCTCAGGAAGATTTTGTGATTTTAAACATGTAAATTAAGCATTCTGGTAAAATCCAAGAAGAAAATTAAGAGAAAAGACGAAATACTTCAAGTAAAAAAAGACATTTACGGTAATAACACATCCTAATTTAATAAGGACATACATATGAAATATGGAGTCAACCAAAAAATAAAAAATAAAGAACAACAGCAGCAAGACAAACACAGCAGAGCATTTAGCTAACAGCAAAAACTCATTTATTAAATTTAAAAAAGCTAAGTCTGTCCTCTGGACATTCAAAAAACAAAAAAGTAGAAACGTTTCGTCTTTCATCCGAAAGACTCCCTCAGTCTGAGGAGCTCTATTCAGCTCAGTTTTATAAATAGCACCTTCTCGTAGTGGGATCAAACAGGACTCCAGTCAGCCATCAGGTGAAAAGGAGGAACCCAGACCAGTGGTCATTCCATTTGTTGTGGGACTTTCAGAGAAACTGAGACGTTTATTTTCTAAACACAACGTCCCAGTGGCTTTTAAACCCCAAAATACATTTCGGCAAAGACTGGTTCATCCCAAAGATCCAGTCCCCCGGCACAAACAGAGCAATATTGT
>JARVGQ010001954.1:10246473-10269585 GCA_031762355.1 Hypsolebias martinsi | reverse complement strand
ATGTGTGTGTGGGGGGGGCACTCCTTCTAAGAAACTTCATCTGTATTTTCCAGTTGATGTACTACATGAAGAATGTGAATTACAAAATGCCCAACACAAAGGAGGAGATCTACTTTGAAGACGGAGACATCGAGGGCTTCTATGACATCATTAACTGGCAGTTCAATGGTGATGGGGAGATATCTTACGTTACTGTGGGCCACTACAATGGATCTGCAGCTGCAGAGGAAAAACTGCACATAAAGAACAACTCTATTGTTTGGAATAATGATGTTTTGGAGGTAAGCTGCACAATCGATCGGGACAAGATGTCAGACACATTTGACATCACCACACTGTTGCTACAGTTGTCTGGTTTTTGTGTCTAAGCCTCCTCGGTCGGTGTGCAGCGAGAACTGTCAGCCTGGCACCAGGAAGGGGATCCGGCAGGGGGAACCAGTCTGCTGCTTTGACTGCATCCTGTGTGCAGACGGAGAAATCAGCAACACAACCAGTCAGTATACAAATTTTAATATATCAGATAGTAGTCCCTCGTTTATTGTGGGGGTTACCTTCTGAACCCTCCACCCCACCTCGCAATAAGTGAAAATCTGTGGACGTTACAGTCATTTTCATGTAAGGCTTTATAAACCATTCCCACACCCTTACAATGTTCTAAACTCTTAAACCTACATCATTGTAACAACATAGATATATGTACTACACAGTACTGCAAACTTTTACTCACCAGCTCTGCAGAACAACAGCAGCTTGGTTCTGGTCCAGCAAACCTATCCTGCCGGTTCTGGTCGGCTCTCTGCAGCCCTTAAGCACCAAAACGGTTTTGGAGTGAGCCAGACCTTCAGATGGCCAGTGTGGTCCCGATGGAGCCCAAATCTGGATGAAAGAAGCCTCCCCACTCGAAAGGCCTCGTGAGCCAGTGGGCAGCACTCATGTTCACGATGAGTCTGGAGGTCCGGTTCTGGTCCGGTTCCTGGTTGGTTCTGGTCGGCTTTCTGTGTCCACTGGGCACCCAAGTCACTGGATGAATAAGGACCAAACTTTTCAGATCAGATCAAAACTTTCCCTCTAGTATTTCAGCAGAAGGCAACGAGGCTTCTGGGCGGGGTACTGTTGGCTTCTGGGAAATGTAGTCATTTTGAGTGGCAATACAGTACTTTACAGGCTAATTGAGAGAAAACTTCAAAATGGTGGCGCCTGTTCAAAGTACAGGTAGTCCTCGTGTCACGTCACCCCGACATACGGCAACTCGGACTTACGAACACCTCCCATTGACTCATTATGAAACATACTGTGCAGTATTCTATGTGTTTTTTGAGGGTGCTGTGTTAGCTAACTGCTTGGAAATACAGTACTGTACATGTTTAAGGTACAGAATGTACACTGGTTTTGTGTTTCATTGAAAAAAACGTGTTTACAACGCCGTTTACCGTGCATGTTCTGACTTACGTCAAATTCGGTTTACGACGCTGCCGTAGGAACGGATCTGCGTCGTAAGTCGAGGACTACCTGTACAGCTGATTTGACCGTCAAATTGCATTTATTAAGCAAAGGTTAGACTGAAACACACATTCATTGTAATTTCAAGCAAACAAATAATAGTTTGAAAGTGTTAACCTTGTTAAATTCTTCTTAAAGTCCTCACGTTCATGCTGTCGTGGCCTCCATTTCGCAGCCCATCGATTTTTGGCACAACACCGGCCCACATTTCCAGGTTGTCAGCGGTGACGCATAACAAACGCGATGCGTCAGCGTTGATGCTTCACTGTATTCGTTGCTTATATTATGCAACATATTTATGGATTTTTCCACTTTATTAGACAAATATGGACTGATGTGACTTACAGGGCGGAGCAACATGCACAGCGGAAAATACGGTACCTTCAAACACGACAATGTGTATAAAAAAAAAATCTTACTAAACCTTTTTGGTCTGCTTTTGCAAATCACTCATGATTAAGATCTTTTTTGGCATGTAATAAATATTTCCATCCATACCAAGTGAATATATTTAATTAAATGTATGTGTCTAATTGTTTATTTGCTATTCGCACTGTTCTTTATTCAAGTTTTATTGTTAAAACCTGTAAACACAATTAAATTAAAACCATACACTGTATTAAGATTTTTTTCTTCTTTCTGCTACCTTTCATTTTTTATATTTTGTCTGTTATCGTTTATGGGATTGTTTTGTATTGTATTTTAAAAATGAACAAATTTTATAAATAAATAAATAAATAAATAAATAAATAAATAAATAAATGAATGAATGAATGAATGAATGAACAAACAAATAAATAAATAGGTGTGGACAATATACCAAGTATACCTCATATATTGCGAGTTTTCCAGATATTAGTCTTAATAACACTTTTTAGTCCATCTCATTCAGCAGGAGTTTTCCTTTTTCCCTGGCGCTTCTAATGCATCATAGCTCACTCTACCTCCAATCCAGAAAATGCTGGCAAAATCCCTGTTTGGTTGAGTTATTTATTTTTCTTGTCCATTGCCTCTAAATGGTATCTGGATGACTGATCAGAAAGGTTTCCGTATTTTTCCACATTGTTTGTTGGAGCTTATGCACTTGCATGCTATTGGACACTGCATCTTCAGTTTATTTCTGGAGGTGATAGCTTGTCCTTTTGTCCTTCCTCTGAGATTTTCCTGCTGAAGCAGCCTCGTCCCCGATCTTCATCTCCAGCCAAGCACGCACTGCATGACTGTAACAAAAAAAAAATCTAATGAAATTGTTGCACTGGATCTTGTATGCTTATTGCATTAAGTGCGATCAATAAATTATTTTTTTTAGACACTAGTGACCTCCCACCCACTGAATCTCAATAAAGCTGAGTGCTTTCTGTGTAATGAAGATTGCTTGAGAACTTAAGAGGGGAATTAATGTGTGGCTGTGATGTAGAAAATCAAAAGGGGTGATGTGTGAGGTTTGAGTTAAACTATACCACAGCAGCTGGACCGACCTATAGAGGTTTAATCACATCTTAACACAGATACAGCATCTTTCACAAGGAGAAGTCACTGAAGGTGTAGAATCAGACCATTCAGTGTCTGATTTAAGTAAACACTCATTGCCAGTACTCCAAGCATTAAAAGCCAGACTGTTGCTAGAAGAAATGCTTATTTAATTAAACATCTGTTAAAAAAGAATCACTGTTTGAGATGTGTATTCCAGAGCATTTAAAGTATCTAAACCTCTACTGTTCAAGCTGCTCAGCTTTATGGAATCAAATAATAGTTTTAAAAATTTCTTACCATGAATTTTTGTCTTTTCCCACCTGTACATGTTCTCATTTCCTTTCTTCCTTAAGAGAGAAGTTAGGCACTGTGCAAGAATGATGTAGACAGGTGGTGGGGTGGATGGAGATGTGCTTGGTTCACCCGCTGCTCTCGTGACCCCCTCTAGATGTTTAGGAATGGATGTTGCTCCCGACTGGGATAGAAAGTGGAATCATGAGAAAGAGAGGAGCCATGTTTTGTCTAGCGATCTTTTCTCACCGCTGGGTATCTCCCCATCAAGGCACCAGGATGCGTGATAATCTAAGAGCTTCTCTTATGATCTCAGTTCTCCTTCTTCTCAAGTTTACTCCATCCCCACCATCATCGGCTGCAGAGTATTTCCAAGGGGACGTGAGGCACTTCCTGGTTCAACCAAAGGAGCAAACATTAAAATTTGGATCACGGATTATAGCTCTTAAACAAAACACATGATTTGTCCTTGTGTTCATACTCACCCTTATTCTCTACCTTTGTTGAAAGTTCCAGTCCAAGCCCAAAAGCTTACATTCATAACATTCTGTATCTGACTATTGTATCACGGTGGCATTTTTCCCACATTGCCTGCTTTGAAGTCTTATCAGATAAGCTGTATGTGATTTTCAGCACTCATTCATATTCTGGGTCACCAAGCTGGACTCTGCAGACTTTTAGAAATATGGACGTTAAAGAAAGGTGACCACTGTTGCTCCTGCATAATGCCAAGTGGAGCCTGTTGGCTGTAAATATTTCAGTGGCTGTCACAGAGCTGAAGAGTAGCTGTTGAAGTCTAGGAAGGAACGGAGATGGAGTGTTTCTGATCTGTAGTTTATAGTTTTCCTGTCCTCTGAGAGCTGTAGGTGGATACATACTTGCTGCAACAGGGATGCAACCAAAGTAACCATGAGCCCATTTGATCACTGTCATATTTGCTATACTTCACTCCATTATAAGATATTGAGCTATAAATAAAACTCAAACAAGATTGTCTTGTCAGAAGTAAAGCCCAGACTAAAAGGTGTTTTGACTCCAATGTTTCCCAAGGAAATATTGGACTTGTGTGCAAAAGAATCCTGCAAATATTGCACTGGTACAATAATGAAGGGCACATGACCAGGGCTTATCTTACTATAGAGAACAACTGCACAGTATATTATAAATGTACTGAAATCAAGTTATTTCTGGGGAGAAAAAAAATCATATTCACAAACTACATGCAAAAAATATGGATTGGGCAAATCCGATGGAGCATCACTCCTCTAAATGCTCACAGCTGGCACATAGAGTGCTGTGAATATTGTAAGGACATATGCATATATATATATATATATATATTTATTTCAACTGCTAATGTCATTGCAATATGGAACAATTAAATTGCATGTTTTCCTAATACTGTACCATGATGCTTAATTATCTTCATGCTTTTGCACCTGGATGATTGAGCATGCACTTTGATATTTTCATGCTCCTTAACCACTTGACTGTTGACTAAATTATGAGGATTGTTTTGTAAATTGTAGGGATGCACCGGCTCCGATTTCCTTAATTTTGGGAGATCAAAGATCTGCTGGCACTTACATGAGAAACCGATTTTACAGTTTTTTTTTGTTTTTTTTTGTAGTTTTAACAACAATTGTCTAAACTTCATTTATATTTCAGAGCACTACCTCATGGCCAGTTAAAACAAGTTGGCATTGCTTTTAGGATATTGTTCAAGGCTATGTTTTTCGATAAAATAAGATTGGAAAATTGAAGGTTTATTGTGACCTTATAACCCCCGACAGTGTTGCTTAGAAAACAAAATCGGTATTGGTGAAAATCGGAATCTGCAGGTCAGGCTTTTTAGAGATCGTTGATTGATAATGGGCCAGAACACTGCAACTGGTGCACCCCTAGTAAATTGTAGTTTGTGTGAGTTTACTGCAGACATGGAGATGCAGTTTAGAGTTTCGTGACATGCCGACAGCATTAATTGTACCAATACAACTCCTATCCTAAAGGTGGCGCCACACACACCTGACAAAGAAGAGTGCAACTTATAATACAAGCAGAAGGAGAAACAAGAAGGTCACTTGTTCATTGTGTTGAGGAAATGTCTGAGTTGGTACTTTGCAAATGAATAATTTATCAGTCTGCGATTGGAAAGACACAAAAAATATATAATTTCTTATGGGAATTCACTTTGTGTTTTTTCCCGGGCAAATAGAAATATGACAACGCAACACATTTTTTAAACGGGAGGGAAATCATAGATACCAGAGTCAAGTGCTGTGGAGCAGCTAACCCCTACAGTACAATGAATTTCAGAGATTTCATGCAGCTGAGATCTTTGACTAAATTTATCATAGAGACAAAGCTCCAAAAACAAGCATCTCAAACAATGTCCAGTACTGTATTGGATTAAATATATTCAAGAGGTTAAAGTTAACAAGAACAATTTTCATAAAATACTATTTTTACTATATATATGGGTTGTTATAACAAAAAGCTTTATTCCCGTATGTGCCTGACCTGACCTCATGATGCCAAAGTTTGTATTGACCTTGCAGTTTGAGACATGTAAACACTTCTACAATAGAACAAGCTAGAGCTTTTTCATGAAACAAAACTAGATTGTTTTTAGTGAAAAGGATTAAAGCTGACAAGCTTAAAAATTATTTAGATTATGACCTTCTTGTTTTCCTAATCACCAGCAGCCATAGTTGTAATGAAAAGTGAACCAGCCACTATGAACTTTTCCCGCAACCATTTTATCCGTTGTGATGTGGCTTTGCCTAAAAGTAACACAAAAACCTCATGAGACCTTTTAGGGTCTCCAGGATCAGCTGAAATAGTCTAACGAGCGCAAGACAAATCAATTCTTATTCAGTTGTAACAACAAAGAGAGAAGCCTTTATCCAGTTTGGTAGCGATGTACTGTGATGGATTTTTTTCACTGCTGGTCTGAAAGCCAGTATAGATATTTAAAAATGAATGTGATTGATGATTTTTGCTTTTTATGTGTCTCGACTCAAAGTGCAATTGGTGGTACGATGGAAGACCATTTACAGCAAGCGCCCATTATGGAAATAGTAAATAGCCATAGGTATTTCTGTCTAGACAGCATTGTATCAGTGCAGTGGTTGTATTCTCTACAGATAAGCTGATATATGGCTTAAAGCTGAGCCAGCAGCATCTAATGTCCTTTTCTCTCTCTCTTTCTTTCATGTGCGGTCTCCTCTTTTGTCCTGCCAATGTTGAACCAGGTAAGGCCACTCCCTTTACTTTAATCTTTCTCCCTCATAATGGCCATGCTTTCCCCCCATTCCAAACCACATGTGCCTACATCTTCCACCACCCTCCTCATACCTTTAAGGATCTTTGATCTGAAAATGTAAAAAAGGTGGCTTGGGATTTTTTGACATACATTCTTAGCATGTGTTTCAGTAATAGTTTAGCACTTTTATCTGTTTTTTTGTTTTATCTTAATGTTACACATTGCCAACAGCTAATTTTTAACACTTGTATCAGGAATGTACTAACTACATTTAGCTCACTATCATTTTACTTGTTGCCATAATCTCTATCTTTGTCAAGCTTTTGCAAAGAAAGTTATACAAAACTGTGGTAATATCAGAAGTGAGAATATTACATTTCTCCATAATGATTTCTAAACTTTGTTTTAAATCGTACATTTTCGCTTGTAAAACAGTTTCCATTGAAGAGTGAAGGGCTTTGCTCAGTTCTGTCTTGTGCTATCAGTTTTTCTGCATGTGTTTTAGTACATTTAGGGATAAAATAAAATAAAAAAATGGGACATTTAAACAGTAGTGAAGCCTGGTGTACTATTTCTGCAAATCATTGCCTTAAGTTTATCACCTCACTGAAGATGAACAGTGTTGCTGTTTAGTTCACTGGATGGACTATCAACAGAAGATGGCTTAGCCTTTGAGTTTGTTTTGAGATTTGATGCTTTTGTCAAGAAACCTCACAGAATTGTGTTTTTTTTTTTTTTTTCCCCACACAAAATTAAAAATCTCTTCAGTCACAATAACATCATTAACTGTCATTATCACTCTCAGATGACAGAGACATCCTTTCTTGTTTTATTCGCTGTTCCAGTCCAAGTCAACCCCTTGCTGCCTGTAGCTCCAGCCGCTAAACCTGGGCTATTCAACTGCTGGCCCGGGGGCCAAATCAGGCCCACTGGTGAGCTTAGTTTGGCCCAACAAGGGGTTCATTTTTAAATGAAACTAGATTTCCAGCCCCTGAGCTCTTGGCTTTCTGTAATTGTGGCCCCCTGAGCAATTTAGTTGAATAGCACTGCACTAAAAGTTTGACAATGTACCAGTACTGGCTACAACTCTAATATGAAACCAGTCAGGTGCAGTTTACTTAGCCTCTGCATTAATTGCCTTGTCAATAGAGGCCTATTGCTGAAATTGTGTAAAACTTCTCTTTTTCATTGGCCCATTTGACTTGAAAGGTGTTGGCGCTAGTTAGCGTTAGCATGTAAGAGCCTTTCAGTGTGCCTTATTGAGAAACAGTGGCGGCTTTGTGCGTCATAATAGGATTTTAATGCTGCCTTTTTGTGGCTCAGAGAAGATTTGTGCAGATTAAATTCCAGGCCAGTCTTGTGAATTCAAGCAGCTTTTAAGATAAAAACACCGGAAACTCTAACACCCCCCCCCCCCCCCCCCAAAAAAAAAAATGGAGTTGAAGAGCCTTTGATGTTTTGTAGCTCGACCCAGAGCTGTTTGTACCTTTTATTGTCACATAGACTTCATGATTGATTGATGCTGAGTTGCTCTTGTATGTAAGGACAGAAACTACCATGTTTGATGTGGCAGGCCCAGCTACTCGCCCTGTTTGGTGTGGGATCTCTTCAGGCTTTTAAATGGATGTGGCCCCTACAATGGCCACACCATGCTGCTGTGTGAAGGACAAAACACCTGCCAGGAGTGGTCACGCCTCATCATGGTGCCTGTTCAAGTGGGAGGTCCAGTTGTCACTCATCGCAGAACTCACATTTTGTCTTTCATACAATGTTTTGAAGGAGCTTTTAAAATGGCCTTTTTAAAAAAACAAAAAACAAATTTAACCTCACAGATTGTGTTGTCCTTCTGTAACTTCATTTCATGAAACATGGTTCACTAGATTTAATGTATCTTTGTGCAAACAATTTATGCCATTGTGGAGGAAGTTTATCTCAAGTCGTCACACCACCGCATATCTGGATGGCCTTTGCCACCATGTGACACGCTGTGGGGTGCCTCCGACTTGAAATGGGAGCACCGAGTGGCATGTGTGTCTACGAGGCTGGAATGTTGAATTCATATCGCCCTCCATAATGAGATTAAGAGGTGGTTTTCTGAAGGAAGATTTGGCTTCCTGTTGGAGCAGTCATTTTAAAATCAAACCACGGTTATTTCATATATGTAACCAAGTTGTTTTTGTATTGAAACCTATAAAATCTTTGCTGGGCTAAATATGACAACATCTTAATAACCTACAGTGACAAACCTTATAGACACAAAAACTAAATAACTGCATTTTTAGACCTTTTATATCAAGATGTATTTCACAAATGTGTGTCATGTATAAGATACCAGGCAGGGGCAGATCTAAGTAAATTATTCAGGTTGTCCATTGCAGTGATGGAGAACTTCAATCCATGTCTGTTTCACTCGGTTATCCACCGGACAATCTTGAGGCGGGATCTGGTGGTCCAAGACAAAATTAGGTTGTCTCGGACAAACAGAAACCAATTATGTAGACCCCTGTTAGGGAAGCAGACTTGAACAATTTAGATTCAAAGTAAAAATATCAAAAGTTGATTATTATTTAATGCCAGTAATGTTTTGTTGAAGAATGCAAAAGGCAAAACTCTGAAGTAAGTGGACCATTTACAGTGTGCACTCAACAGAAGGAGACAGTATCTGACCAAGACATACTGGTACTTCACGTTTAAAACCAGTGTTCGGAAATAATTTGGCTTTTATGAAGTTAAAAGGAAACATAATGTTGACAAGAGCCACACCTTATGCAAGTTGTGTGTTTCTATTTGGGGGAGGAAGGAGAAAAATACTGCCAGTAGAAGCTACTACCTGCCACTGCTAACCAGAGGACCATTGAGTGAGTGACCTCAAAGTTTACACCAAATTAGAAAAAGGTGAAATGAATTACAAAGTCCATGACAACCGTCAAAAAAACTTGCATCTGTTTTCAGTTGTTGAAAACCAGGTCTTGTGTTAGAACGACAGCCATTGTAACACTTGTGATCTTTGTAACCCACACCTTTCTTGATTTTGGTTTACTTCCCATTTTGTCTCTTTTGTATAATGCAAAGTGCCAGTTAGGAGATTAATGACCAGCAGAGACAAAATGTTCACTTGTCAAGGCTTGCCAAATTAAATCCCAGGGTATTACCGTTCTTTTCCAACCAGTGCTTTTTGACTAATTAAATTAGCTATAAAATGTTAAAGTCAGAAGTTAAGTTTAATTAAATTAAGTTTTTTTATTTGTCATTCGCACCACATGTGGTACATGTGGTGGAACGAAATTGTGTACACAGGATGCCAGTTACTTTCAACAAAACAAAAGTATACATTATAAAGGAAAAACAGTAACATGATTTAAGATATTAACTAAGAAATACGCTAAACTAAGAATACTAAGTACTAATAATACTTCAGTCGAGCGGAGCAGATTTTACAACCTGTTTCCAATGAAAATATATAGTTTGCAATTTTAATTTTCAATACTTCTTTAGTATAAAACATCAGTATTTGTACAGAACCTAAGATGTTTTTTGTTAGATTCTTTGTTCTTGTGTTTTATCAGGCCTCTTAGCTGATAGGTTACATTAACATGGCAGAAGTCAGCCTGAGGTAGTAACATGGTTGTACTTTGTGGTTTTCTTCCCTCATAGGTACTTGAGCTTGTCTGAGGACCTCGTCTGAGCAGATGTTCGAAGCTCCATCAGCCTTTCTGCGTGGCCGAAGGATTATTCAAATACAGGGAGACCTCAGGGTGCCTGCTGAGCACTGGAAGAGCTGAATAAACAGATTTTATTTTTCTTGAGCTACACGCATCTTTTCATTTTACTTTTTCTGGACAGTAGAACAGACTGGACAGGAGCATCAGCATCGCAGGAGAGAAAGTGCTGCAGTTTTACCACAACAATAATAGGACCAAGCTTGGGCACAAAGCCAAAAAAAGACTTTGGAGAAATATATTTTTATTTTTTCCTGCAGCAACATTGTATCAGCTACAATAAAACACCTCTTTGTTTTAGGTTGAATCAAATCTTATACTTTCTTGTTTTTAATTAAGATATTTCTTGATGGTACATCCAGCCAAATGTTACCTGTTTGATGTAATTTTTTTAAGGCCAAAGCACAAACCAACGTGACATGCAAAAGCGGTTTCTTCTCATGAAGCTTTTAGTTCTCATCACCGTTTGTCAACTTCTTGCTTTTTCTTTTCCCTTTATGTAGTTTTTATGTTGGAAAAGAAATAAGTTTTAATACATTTGTTTGAATTTCATTCTCATGTGTATGTCGTCTTCTGCTCAGGACAGAAGCACTGTCAGAACAAAACGCGTCGCCGTGTTTTTCCGTAACCGCAGCAAGCGTCGTTAAACTCATGGCTGCTAAATGAAACTGGAACCTTTGTCATGAGCCGTTTGCTGCTTTTTCAATAATAACCTCACAGAATCTGTTTTTAGGTCTTTTAAAAGTAGCATTGGACTTTCTCTTCACGTACTGTAGGCTGAAAACGTATCATCTGAACTGAGCGACGTAACTCGAGGGGAACTGCTGTCAGTTTGTGTGAAGTGGGATTTCCATGGTGACGCTTGGAGAAGAATGCAGAAACTCCACCGAGGCCTGCCTATTTTATGATAACTGAGTGAGAGAGGTGTTTTGTATTTGTAAAACTTAATAAATTATTTCCAAACAAATTGCTGTTTTTTTTTTTTTTTTTTTGTCTAATACTATTCCAGTTACATATCGCTTTTTGTGAAGTCGTCATGTTGTGACATGCACTGAGGTTGTTTCTACTCGCGTTGAAGTAACTTCAGAACGTCACGTTCACTGACTCGGTCCAAATAAAGAGTTGGTGCTGCTGTATAAAACAGACTGAGGTCAGTTTCCCTCGTTCTATGTTCACTGTACAGGTGCATTAAACATCGATGGACTTAAAGGTTCAAGTTTTTTCACTTGCATCACGTGTGGTACATGAGGGAACGAAACAGGACCCAGTTACACCTAAAAATTATACAAGGATCTAAGATGTACACTAAATAATGTAAAATAATACAGTGTATGAAACAGCAGCCTGAACATGAGTTTGTAGTGAGCAGATGGGTGTGAATACAAGAATGAAGGCATTAGATCAGCAGCATGGATAATCAGCAGCACACATTTTACAAAGTGACATTACATTGATTTTTTTTTTTTTTTTACTGATTTTTCTGGTTAGAGATTTATGAGTCCAAGAGCTTCAGCTTGTGGTTATTGTACATCAGGATTATCATATTAGAAGGTTGCTGGTTCAATGCCAGACACCTCCCAAAGGTCAAAGGTCTTCTCCTGAGTAAGGTTAAAAAATAAAAAAGGTTTATGAACTTTATTAAATATGATGAAGAAAGCTGAGCCCCGTTAGGTACATTGATTTAAAGTTATTTTGAAAGCCTTAAACTTGTGAAAGTACAAAAATAAAAGTACCAAAACATTAACTCTGTTGACGTTTTAATTCAAGCACGAGTAAAATGTTTTACACAAGTAAACATTGACTCTGGTAAAAGTAAATTGCAAGTTGTTACAAAAAAAAAAAAAAAAACGAGTAAATGTTGCATAGCCACATTTTTACAGCAGGAGGGGGTGTCTTCCAAATATGATGCATAAACATTTTTTATTTTATTTTTTCAAATGAGCTCTTAAATAAAATCCTCACAGTTTAACATTTATCCATCCATTTTCTTTTACACTCTTCGTCTTTCCTGGTCTCTCTGGTGTCTTGGCTCCATCAACCACTGTGTGAGAGGCAGGAGGACACCCGTTCAGACCTCCAGTCCATCAGGGACACCGAGACAAAAGAGACAATCACTCACACTCAGGGACAAGTTTTTTTTTTTTTACTCTAACATGCAGGTTTTTGGTCTCTGGGAGGAAAAGCAGAGTACCTGGTGAAAAAACATACATGGGGGAGAACATGTAAACTCCACAAAGAAAGGATGGGATGTGAACCTGTCCTAACCACTGCTGCCTATATATACAGTTCAATATGAAATCACAAATTAAAACATGTCCACAAATGATATTTACAGCACTTGGAGAATATAAATTGACATTTCAGTGTGATCTGCACATTCTGTCAATTATCAAAATATGTTCAACGAACCTCTAAAGCTGGGAGAAAAACATTACTCCCGGAGGTTGTCTAAAGTAAATCTAAAAGAAGGGTTACAAAGTTTAGGTTGGCGTAACAAACTTATGATTATATGAACACAAAGGCTGCACATTTGATATTTGTGATACAAAGTATTTTTAAACCCACATCAAATTCAGATTTTCTGCTTTTAAACTCAGATAAGATGGAGGTTGTAGTTTTTGGACTTTAGTTCTTGGCATTAATCTGGCCTCCAGTTCTAATGTTTAAAATCTTGGTGTTATTTTTGATCAGACATGTCTTTTATCTCCACATTAAAAATGTTACTAGAACCACCTTCTTCCACCTGCATATATTGCTAAAATTAGAAAGATCTAAAAATGATGCAGAAAAACTGGTTCATGCATTTGTCATGTCCAGACTGGACTATTGCAATGGTTTGTTATCTGGGTGTCCAAGAAATTATTTAAAAAGTTTTAGTTGATCCAAAATATTGCTGCCAGAGTTTTAATGAGAGTTGATCGGAGAGATCATGTTTATCCAGTTTTAGCTTCTCTCCATTGGCTCCCTGTCAAATTCTCACCGGCCATTTAATGGACTGATAACATCCGAAGCCGCTCAAATTCTTAAAAGACAAACAACATAACATAACCTACAAAGTTCTCAACAACCTAGCTCCATCTTATATTACAGATCTTATTGTTCCACATTTTCCTAACAGAGCACATTGCTCTCAGACTGCAAGTTTACTTGCAGTTCCTAGAGTTTCCAAAGACAGAATGGGAGGAAGATCTTTCAGTTATCAGGCTCCTCTCTTGCGGAACCAACTTCCAGTTTCTGTCCGTGAGGCTGACACATTGTCCAGTTTTCAGACTGGACTTAAGACTTTCCTTTATGATAAATCCTATAGTAGGGTCTTCTTGGGTTTCCTGAGCTATCTCTTATGCTGCTATAGGCTGAGACAGCTGGAGGACCAAGTGACAAACTGACCCTCATTCTTCGCTCAGTCTTGATTTGCTCTACTCTACATGTTTGTTTTGTAACTTTTTCTGTCCTGAACATGTTTTTTGTCTTTCCTCCAACAGAAAGTACTGGCACGTCTGGACCTGTCGTTCTGTGTTTTTGTCTCTCGTTCCTGTCCTTTCAAAGCCCAGCTGGTTGAAGCAGATGGCCTCTCATCCTGAGCCTGCATCTGCTGGAGGTTTCTTCCTGTTTAAAGGGAGTTTTTTCTTTCCACTGTTGCCTTTGTGCTTGCTCAGGATGGGAGACTGTGACGAAGTGAAGATTCAGTACAATATGCTGACTTTCCTTAGACAGAGAACGTTTAATACATCGTTTTTTTTTTATTTATGTGAATGTTTTTGTTCTGTGACCTGAGATGACTTCTGCTGTGACTTGTTGTATTATAACTATAAATAAACTGGACTGACTTGAATCTAGAATGAGGTCACGTGTCTCATGCTATTTCTTACTTCGTTTCTCCATCTGAAACTGCAACAATGCGAGCTTCCTCTAGATGGGGCCAGTGGACAAACACAGACTTCCCCAACACTTGTGCAGTGACGTCATCACAGATCTGGAGAAACATGAAAACACAGAGAGGACAGACTCAGACAAAGTTAAAGATGAAATGACAACACCAAAGAATGACAACATTTCTCTCAGCTAAGGAGACACTAAGAAATAAAACAACAAAAAAATGTAGATCTCTGACATTTAGGGCATTCACATATAAAATTTTGTATTTCAGATGCATTTTTATTATTTTTATTTAATTAAATGCAGCTCAGAGAATGACACATACTGTACACTGTTTAATTAAAAAAATCCAAATGGCCAATTTTTTTTGTTGTCCATTTGTACAACAAAATATTGTTTAAACAACTTTGCTGCATTTTTTTACATGACCATTTTTTGAAAATTCACTCGACTGTACACTGTCTTTTGAAAATCAACTAAAACAACAATTGTGTTTAAACCTATTTGTTTCAATATCTAAATGTGCATCAAATGATATTGAAAGTACATCCACCAAGAGATTTAATAAATAAATAAAACAATTTAAGAAGTTATCAAATATTAGTATGTAGCCAAAACATAAATAATTTACTCTGTATCCATTCACACACACAGACAATCATGTATGTGCATATTTCTGTTCATAATCTGGAATAAGATTCTTTACATTTAGTTGGATGTAACTGAACAAAGGTTGAACAGTCTCAAAAGTTTTGCATTTTATAAACCAGAACAGAATTTATTTACAGAAACATTCTGGGAAGTGTTCTTTGTCTACTTCAGCTTTGTAAAAGTTGCCTTAATTATGAAGATGGTTTTGCAGCACCACTACAATTACGAGACTTTAAAAAAATCACCTGACAGGTTTGTTATCATAACATGGTAGTAGATTTTGTGCATTGGGTGACATGTAAACCTGAGTTTGGCTCATAGAATATTTCACCTCCCTGTACATTTGTTGTGGAGGAAATAAAAATGGGAATCAGTGCTGCAGGACATCTCAGTTGCGTTGCATTATGTGCAAACAAATGACAGCTGATTCGATCTGCAGTCCCTCTTCCTGTCAGCTGAAATGATCTGATGGTTTGTGTGTTTGGAGCTTTATAGTACTTTCAAAGGAAATAATAGCTGAATTACTACAGCATGACTTGCATTTAGGATTTTAAGATAAGTACACAACAAATACTCACAGTTTCTCCTTCCTGACTGGGAAGAATTTCCAGTATCGTGTTCTCTCCTCTACTACTCTGCTGGAAGATGAGCACTCCGTTTTTCTTCTTATAAAACTGTGCAGCGAATGAAGCAGCAAAACAAGAACAAATGTCAATAAGAGAGGAAAACATAGCTTAACAAATGTAACAATAAATCAATACATTCACACACATTATTCTAGAAATTGGTTAAGAAAAGTCATTAATGATCATTTTTGGATACTTGTGTTGCATATGAGAAGCATAAAATTGAAACAAATAAAATGGTTTGTATCAGTACATTTACACTTCGGCAGAAAACAGGCACCCAGAATACCTTGTGTCTGATGTGATGTAAAGTGGGGAAGCCACAGTAGTAGAGGGCTGAGCGGTCAGCGCGCTTGCTGACGTGGTCTGAGTGAACTTTCCAAGCATCCATGGGGATGTTTACTTTCCTGTACCAACCAGTAATCTTTGTTTAGTTAAAGCCTAACAGAACAATCTTTCCAAACACATGATATCTCAGAGAAAATCATAAATCTGTGTGTGTCTACCTGACATGGCAGTGGAAGATGTTGGGAAAGAGCTGAGGCAGGGAGGAGGTGTATGTGAAGTCTATGTCAGGGTCATACGAGTACAAGGCACACTCCGAATGCTGATTCCTGGCCTTCTCTTCCTTTGTCAGCTTATGATTGCGGGGCTCCATGGCTGCTAGCAGGCACCTCTGTTTAACACACACAACACACACGCATGAGTTCATAATGTGCAACATTAGTCTGCTAACAGTTGTACGCAAGTGTGTGTACCTCGTCTATAAAAGGAATGAGCACCACAGCTTCCCACTCCTGCTGCTTGCCGTTGAGATCAGTTTTGAAGTCGACAGGATAATACTCAATAATGGGAGAGTTTGTGCTGGTCATCAAGTCCTAAGATATCAAAAGTAATAAATTACCATCAATAGTATCTCTACACCTGTATTTTAGATCAGAAACAAGTTTGGACACCCTAAATGAGTACGTCTGCATGTTTGATTGGCACCATTTCTGTACTACATGTGCACATCCACACACTGAACTATTCGTATTCTTTGCATGCTTGAGTTGTTACCCTGTAGCATTCAGGCAGCAGTGACTGGCTGGCAGACGGCAGGACCGCCAACAGCTGCTGGAAAGGCAAAAAGGGCTTCCCGAGGTCAAAGGTCAGCTCTAATCCTGACACATTTCTGATGTCAGACAGAAATGGAGCATAGTGGAATGGGTAGTACCTGAAGAGGTGCACACACAATATTCAAGATGGATCAAATTAAAAAGCGCATTAAAAAGGGACATATCAATATCTCAGAATCAATACATAAACGTTTCAATGCCTCAGTCTGATAACTTATGATTTGGTTTGCTCTGATTTGGTTGTCGCTAAAGTTAGGTTGGTTTGAACGAAGCGCTGAAACTACTAAAATTAGGAATGAATTCAGAAAAGAAAAGTTGCCTCAAAAATTTAAATAGTGTCCCAACAAATGCTGGAACAATTAACAACAGTTTTAAATCATCATTGTTCCATTAAATGTTCCATTTGTTGATAATTCTATTAAAATATGTTGCTGCAGTATTATTTTTAAATGTAATATTTTCACTCAAATTGCACTTGTCAATTTTACATTTACTTAGTTTTGTACCATTTCCCTTTTTTGTGTCACAAAATTCCTCAACCCATTTTTCCCCAAGCACATTCATTTATTAAGCTACTTGTTTATTCTGGGCAGTTTAAATCCTCCATACAGGAACCTTTTTAGAAACAATATCAAATAATCCATCATCACTGAGCATACCAGAAAGAAGTAAAAAAAAAAAAATACTCACCAGCTCCAGGACTGAACTCCATGATAATAGTAGTGAAGAATCCACTGGATACCTTCCACGTAGCACTGGGCCTGCTCAGCTAGAAACTCACTGCAGACAGGTGGAATACAGACACAGCTCAGGGTTGTTAGAAAGGGAAACTGGGACAAAGTTTTAGAAGTTCTAAGGTACTCTTTCCTTTTATAAAAAAACAATGAGTTTAGCATTTGTGAAGATTTCAAAAATTCACATTTTTTTCTTTAAATGTAGCACAAAGTCAGAGCTGCTAATCTGATCCACACATGTACAGAACGGCTTCGTTTAATGTACAAGTTATGTGTTCAACTCACAGTATCTTGCAGATCATGTTTTCACTGAGTGTGCACTCTCTTGTGAGATATTAGTGATGCAACCAGCTGTGTTTATAAACCACAGCTGCCTCTGACATAGATTTTTCAGTTCATTTCACTCCGTGGCATTTTGTGTTGAGTCCAAAGTGATACCTTTGAGGTGTGTTAGTTCTACACTTACTCAGATACTACATCCACGCCCATCTTAGTCATGTAGTATGTGCGTTTGTACTGTCTGAACTCAGTTTCAAACAAATCATCCTCCTCTTCCTCATCACCTCCCAGCGCTCCTTTTCCATCTCCAGTCACTTTTTCAACTGAGGTCAGGGCAGAGTCCTTCATTCATAAAAACATTTATCAATAATTACATGAAACACATTTTGAAAATCAGACAACTATCAAAGGAAGTTAATTTTTATCGCTGCTTTCCTACCCGACTTGTTTTGCTACCAGCCTCCTCTTCAGCTGCCAGACCAGCTGACTCGTTCAGGTATTTGTTACCTATTTTACTTTCAAACCACTTCAAGTCGACAAACACTTCGTTGAAATGTTCCCGGTCAAACTAGAAGGATTCAAAGCAGGAAAAAGGAAGACATTTCACAACATGAGTAGAAGATAAATTTTTAATAAAAGGTCACTTGTTTGAAGTGCAGCTGAACAAAATCCAACAACTTCATGTTAGATCTATATTTGCTGTTCAAATTAAAATGCACTCAGCATAACTCACAATATGAAATTTTTCTAACTAAAATTGGTGAATATCTGTGACTCACCTCAGAAAGTTTCTCCATGTATTTCTCAAAGTTTGTGAGGTTTAAGTGGCCGTTCTCATTCAGATAACCTACGTTAGAAAAGAGGATTCAGTTTCAATCCTTTTCTGTACCTTACAGAAACAGAATATATTATGGTACAATGGCAGATGTAAACAATCAGCTCGACCAGGTGCACTAGAACAGACAGAAATGGAAACCAGCAACACAATTCTGGAGAACCATTCTAACATTTTCGCATGAACCAAAATATGTGTCGTAAAATGTACGTTTGCGCACGTGTGTGTATGTGTGTGAGTCTCACCTCCCAGGCTTGGCAGCACACTGATGTAAGTCTTGTACAGCAGAGGCAAAGCGTCATGATTAATGTGAAGGTGAGGGAGGTGAGGGATAAAATCATTTCCTACAAGGAAGCCCATCAGAATCCAGTCATCTATTATTCGCTCCAGATCATAGTCCGAACCCATGCGACTCTGAAAAACAGCGGTAAACATGATAATATAGATTCCATAGTTTGAATAATGCTAAAGTCTGTGTTTCTTCTTCTTATATCATGATGTGCGTGTCCATCTAGTTTTTATTACAGCCATTCCACAACATGAAGTATATGTTACTCTATGTTTTGCTTGCCTAAATCATGAGCCATCTTTCTTTTCCTAACATTTCTGATGTGTACTGATTCTGCTGGAGCCTAAACTATGTATTGTGAAGCCACAAGTGTGCGAGGGCCTGGCAGGGTATGAGAGATAAAAAGTCTATATAATAAGGCTGAGATCATGTAGCTTTATTCAATTGTTACTACCATATTTTTTGCCTAGTAAGTTGTGGTTTTTTGCATAATTTACATGCTCTGCAACTTATATGACGAAGCAACCCATTTATGGATTTTTCCCATATTTTTAAACCAATTTTGGCTGAAATATGATCGTTTTCATTCATTCTGATTGAAAATATTGAACACGACCATTTTCAGCCGCTAGATGGCACTTGAGGAGTATGGCATGCTGTTGTGTCATGTAATAGGTACGTGGCTATTAATGACACAATCGGCTTGCCATACCGAGCCATCGTCGTCCGTCGAATCAGCTTCATTTTGCTGCGCCACCCAGGCGAAATGCAACTAATTTGACCAGTAACGTGCATTTTTTAAGTAAAAGTTCAACTAAGACACACCTTTACTATAGTCAAGCAACCAAACTGTTTTAGGTGCTTATCAATGTTAAATGCTGGTGAAGATTCTCAGTCATCCAGGACATGATAAAATAAAAAATAAAAAAAACGTTCAATACAGAAATAACTGGACTTTTTTTGTAACAGAAGACATTTCGCTCTTCTTCCGAGGAGCTTTCTCAATTTTTTTCAAAATTCTCAAGAGCTTTCTCAATTTCTCAATTGAGAAAGCTCCTCGGATGAAGAGCGAAACGTCTTCTGTTACAAATAAAGTCAAGTTGTTTCTGTATTGAACTTTTTTATTTTTTATTTTATCAATGTTAAATTTCAAAGACGTGCAGTGTTCCTCCTTCCTGATTTCCTCCCTTTGGGAGCGCTCCTGGAGCACCGAGGTAGCAAATACTTTAGAGATGCAGCTGACTTGACCATTGAAGTGCATTTATTAAGTAAAAGTTCAACTGAGACACCTTTACAAAAAGTCGAGCAAACAAATAATTGTTTTTAGGTGGTTAGCTTGTAAAATTTCTAAGAAATGCACAGCAAGTCGCCCTCTGCACGTTCATTTCCTCATATCAACTTTTGAAATGCAGCTGATTTGACCATCAAAGTGCATTTATTAAGTAAAAGTTAGACTGAGACCAACTTTACTATAATTTTGTGCTAATAAATAATTGTTTTTAGGTGCTAATCTTGTTAAATCCTTGTTAAAGTCCTCCCGTGCATGCTCCCAAAGCCACTATTTGGCAGCCAATCGATTTTTGGCACACCACCGGCCCACATTTCCAGGGTGTCAGAGGTGATGCACACGGCGTGTTAGAGGATAACACGGGAGTGGATTTTCACTCCTGTCCTGCCCTGGTCGCACCAGAAAAAATCCTGTCCTGTCCCAATCCAGGGCCAGAGTAAAAATATAACTTCTGTCCCATTCCTGGTAACATGAATCCTGCTCCCATCCTGCTACCAGTCAGAATCACTCCCACTCCTGCACCTCTCCCGTTTTTTATTTTTTATTTTTTTACTTACATTTAGTCTTTAGGAAATACATTGAATTTGATTTAATCTTCTACCCATTCCTTTTTATATTACTTTGTGTTTAACACATTACAGAATGGAGAATTGCAAGTCTGGTGTTCCAGAGTGAAGGTTTATTGAACAAGAGCTATACAAAATATTTGCCTGTTCAAAGTTTATTTTATTTTTTGGACCTATCTGTTGGTTTCCGCTCCTGTCTCGTCCTGTTAACTTTTCGTCCTGTCCCATCCCAATCCAGTGAGTTATTATAAAGTTGACTCCTGTCCTGCTGGAATCCTGTGGGAATCCCGTGACCCACAGGATTCCAGAAAAAATGTAATCCTCTAGTCAGCGGTGACTCATAATAGATGCGAAGTATACAGCGAAGTGACATATTTATGGATTTTTCCACTTTATTGGACATATTTGGACGGATGCAACTTATAGGGTGGAGTAACGTTGTTGTTCATGTAAATGTAACATATAAATATGTTTTTGTGTTGGCATGTCTCTCACCTTTAGCTCTGAGAACTCATAATCTATGTACTCTCTCATCAGAGACAAGTGAAGCAGGTGAAAAGTTGTCTCCTCTGGAGCGGTTATCCTATAAACATGGTGTGAGAAGAAGATTAGTTTAAGCTACAGAAAACCCATAAAATACAGAGAATGACATAAAAGAAATATAAATATAAAATGACAAAAAAAAAAAAATCGGAGGAACAAATAACCTTTTTTGGGCTTTTTTCACAAATCGGACTTCTTCTCTGAGCAGAGAGAAATTTGGCTCGTGGCTCGTTAAACCCAACATAATCTACAACACAGTATAAAACAGAGTACACAGTCAGAGAGGATTCAAGTAATAATGTAAATCCTCATCTTTACAGACTGACAGTAAACCAGACCTACCAGGTCAGCATCCAGGCCATAAAGGCAGTGTCGGGTGTTGGGATCATGATTGGGTTTGGCATTTTCTGAACGAATAAACTCCATGATCTTATGTTCTCCTTCGCCTGGTGTCTTTAGGTAAGAAAAGAAAAAAATAAAATAATGCAAGAAGTCTCCTTAAGCCAACACTGACTCTTGCACTTCCCAAATAGTCATGAAAAGTCAATGCTGCTGATGAAACCCACCTCGTGACCAGACAGGTAGACTTTGACATTCTGCCACAACTTGTCTGTGGAGAGCTTGCTGTGAACAAAGTACTTAAGCTGCTCCTGTAGTCTTGCCATGAAATCAGTGCCTGGAAGAAGGTGAGTGATTAAAAGAGCTGCTGATGCTTTTCAAGACAAACTTGTTTATGTCTGATTGTCAGCAGATATATCCATGCAGAAAAACATCTAAATTTACTAACGATTAAAAATTACAGTGAACTTAATAAATCAAGCCACCATAAAAGCAATCAAACTGTTAGTGTTCTGTTGGGGTTTATCTGTTTAAATTGTTTATTTTTTAGCTTTTGCAGTTAAAAATTCTGGCAAAAATTAACAAAGAACCAACAAGAAGATGATTAAGAGAACTCTTTCTCAAGTCAAAGACAGAGCTCTAACACTCAAACACACACATTTTAAAGATCAGTCATAAACGTTTGTATACAAAATGCATACGGAGTAGAGCTTCCAAATAACCTTACCAGGTGTGATACAGTTGGAGTCAAAGCGAGCTTCTGTAGGAAGCACCTCTCCTTTCTCCAAGGCTTTCTTTATCTTATCCTCTGCTTCTTTGGCGGATCTACACAAACAACAGAAAACAGAGGTGGTCAGTGGCCTGAATTCTCCTGTCTTTGCAACCAGAAAAGAAAATACTGCCTTTAAAAACTTCACTCCATGTAGAGCTTGTTTTGATTTTTTTAGGCAATGTATATTTTATTAGTGTTTAAGAAAAAAGATCCCTTTGAATTGCACACATTATTAAAAATCAATACAAAACATTTGTAAACAAAGTTGATACATTATTTACAATTAATAATAATAATGCATTGTATGTAGTTTGAGTCGGCATTATGGTATGAGCATGTGAATAAATATATAAAATGAATTATAACTTGAATAAATCTATCAAATTTTCTCTCAGTATAAAAGGATGTCTTGTAAACTTTTGGTATGTAAATTTAAAATTGATTATATAATAAAATAATGTTAAATGATTTAAAAAAAGTAGGGATGCACGATATTATTGGCATGGTATTGGTATCGGCCGATATTAGCGTTAAAATTCAATATCGGACATTCCATTAAAATAACTCACTGATATAAAAGGCGCTGTTTTTGCCTGCAGCGGCAGCTCAACATGATGACATCACGTGCGCCAACCTGATCTCTCATGGCGTCATTTCTGACGTCATTGAGAAGCTAATAGCCGATAGCACAACTTGCTGGGTTTTACCACAGACATTTGGACATCATGTTAGCCACGTTACCATGATTACTCTTATGGCACAATGGATAGACAAAAACTTTGAACTTAAAAAGGCTAATAAGAGTGCAGAGGATCCCACACAAGTGAGACAGCATTGCAGGTGATTAATGCTACGGCAAATAACATTTAACACTTTTCATTTAATATAAGTTAAAGTGCTATGCATATCATATGGCTGTTACTGAATATGTCACCAGCTCTTACAGCT
>JARVGQ010001954.1:10216101-10232158 GCA_031762355.1 Hypsolebias martinsi | reverse complement strand
CTGGACATTCAAAAAAAAAAAAAATACCAGGACCAGACTTAGCTTTTTTAGATTTTTCTACCTGGATTATTGAGCATGCATCAGGCTATTAAAAACTATGAAATTTACCACAGGTGAACTCCATTTATGTTGTAGAAACATCTCAAGGATCATCAGTGGAAACAGTATGTATCAGAGCCAGTTTTGAGCTTCATGGCAAAGGCTGTGAATACTTAAGTAAATGTGACTTCTTTGTTTTCTATTTTTAATAAAAATTTCAAGTATTTTTTCTCATTGTCATCATGGGCATTGCGTGTAGAACTTTGAGGAAAGAGATTAATTTAATACAAGTTGTAATAAGGCTGTAACATAAAATGTGGAAGAAGTGAAGCGCTGTGAATACTTTCTGAATGCACTCCATTGCACTCACCCCAGCCCCCCCCACACACAAAATGCTACAATGTCAGTTTTTTTCATCATTAGTTTTAAGAAGAATGCGTACCACAGGCAACATAGTCTCCATTGGATGCCAGTCCAACGAAGTTCTTCTCGTTGATATGGCCCTTGAAGGAGCGCAAGCAGTGAGGTTTGTTGACATTCCACAACTTCAGCTGGCTATCTGTCGACCTGGAAATCACAACAGTGTGAATAAGTAGGATTTCACAGCATTTGGAAACATGACAATTTAACCCTCTTGAGTCTCAACTTGTTTTCATTTCTCAAGTGAACTTGAGCTCTTACTATTAGAAAATAAACTCAAGATTTTAGGATTCTTACTGAGCAGTCTAAATGTGTAACCTGCTACAGGAAAAGTATTAGCCAAATAAAAATAAACCAGTTTCTGAATTTGAAGCATAAAACATTTGTGGGAAAATAACTGACTACAAACTAACAAAATCATCAGTCATGTCAATGGAAGCATTTTAAATATGAAAGATAAGCAGATATACAGTGTAATATACAAATAGTTGAGTTTTCTCTAATAGAAATTTAATTTGAAAATCAATACACATGGAACATCCAACCACTAGAATTTTAGTTAAATAGTTCAACATTTTTAATTCTGACAATAATTATTGTCAAACAAAATCCATTCAAAATAAACCTGAAGTGGCTTACGCAGAAACAATCTCTTCTCCGTTTACAAACTTGGCGTAGGACACGGCCTTCCTGTGGCCTTTGAACACCATGATTGGCTGTTTAGTGTTGCGCAGGTCGTAGTAGTGGACGCAGTGGTCTGTGAGCGGCAGAGAAAACAGTAAGAGTGGGAGAAATAAGGTTATGTTCTTTATTGCAGAAAAAAATTGTATTGACCAACTCTAAGGTCAAATCCAGGAATACTTTCCTCTGCAGAACGGAAAGTTTATTAAATTCCTATTCTTCACTGGGGTAATAATAAATGGAGTTAGTCTGGACCACACCAGAGCCTGCGTAACCACACAAGAACTGTAGTATCTTTAAAGGGAAACTACACTGATGGGAGGAGAGTACCACAGTAATAAAACATCAAAACAAGAGAAAAACAAGTTTAAACTCCCGTTAGAACAAAATCTGGATCTTACCTGCACATCCAAAGGCCAGATGATACCTGGAGGTCGGGCTGAATTTAACACAGCAAACGTTAGCTTTGGCCTCGATACTAGCCACAGAGTTGTCAAGATTGGTTGACCACAACTTCACTGAAAGAAAAACAGAACTTTACACAAAGACAACAAGCCCAACAGAGCAGAGACTCTTCAAAGAACCTCCCTCAAAACATAGCAACAAAAAAACGAGTTGGCTAATTGTTATAGAAAAACGTGTCTGAAAAACAGAACTGAATAAAGCTGTTTGTAAGCTTTTTACTTTTTATTTTATTTTTAAGTTACATAAAACACCCCATCACTTGTCATACATTAACAAACACATTTAATGTACTAAATCTTCATCTTTGTATTAGTTCATTAACGTGTTCATGCAGAAAATATAATTTTGATTATCTTCATGTGGGAAAAACTTTGCATTCCTTCACTGATCACTTTAAGAGGAGCATCAACATCTCAAAAGTTAATGTGGTGGCTCTGTACATCCATCTGCCAACCTGAAGTCGGTGACGTCATCCACACACCCGTAGCGCTACTGCAAACTGAACACGTGCCCTCATCATTATCTCAGGGCCTTCAACCACGTTTGCATGGACAAAACATTTTCAAAATTCACTCAGTATGTCACCTGTAAAACCAGAGGGGAGAACCCTGGACCTGCTGTAAGTGTTAAGGATGCTTGTAGCTCTTTCCCTCTCTCCCTCTCTCCCCCTCTTGGGAGGTCAGACCACAACTTGTGCACGTGACCACTGCTATGTGCTTCTAGTGAAGAGGCAGCCTGTGATCATGAAGACAGTGAGGAGATGGTCAGAGGAGGGTCTGCAGGCCTGTTCTGAGGGGACTGATTAGAATGCCTACAGTGCCTATAGTCTGAACTTCAGGGCCACCGTAGAATGCACTTTTAAAGCCACATGGACAGGACACTGATGGACTTAGAGTGCATCGTGGATTATATCAGCTTTTGTGTGGACTGTACTGTACCAGCAAGGACTGCCTGCTGTTATCCAAACAATAAGCCTTGGGCAACAGACATGACAGCACAGCCATGCTGAATGCCAGGTAATAAGAAGAGGCCTTCAGGGGTGGCAGCAGGGAGGGAGCTGAAACTCAAGATCAAGGAAGCGAAGGACAACTACAGGAGGAAGCTGGAGTGGAAACTCCAGTACAACAACATGAGGGAGGTCTGGAGGGGTACAAAAACCATCACTGGTTTCAGACCAGCGAGTGCAGGAGAAACTGTGGGCATGGGGGATGTGACAAATGAATTAAATCTATTCTGCATCACATTTGATACAACAGTCCATCCCTCCCAACTCTTCTGTGAGCTGTCTCCAAACACCACTGATCCCCTTTTCCCACCTCCTTACTGTACCTCCTGTTGCTGTGAGTGTCCTCTTCTAATTCTCCATCCTCTGGCTCACGAGCCAACAGACGACCTGACAAATCCAACCCTCCCACTCTCCATCATACATTCTCATGAATGTACATCACACCTTACCAGGTTGAAGGACAGTTGAGGAAACTCAACTCAGGCAAAGGGGCAAGCCCTGACAGGGTAAGCCCCAAGGTTCTCAAAGTGTGTCCTGCAGCTCTGTGAAGTGAGTCTTCACCATGAGCTCGGGTCTTCAGAGGGTCCCTGTGCTGTAGAAGATGGTAGATCTACCGGATTATGCTGAAAATGTTATGTTTTATGAGCCTGTGATGGCCAGTGCCCTCCTGTTTGCTGTTGTGTGCAGGGGCAGCAGACTGAGGGTAGCAGATGTCAACAGACTCAACAAACTTATGCACAAAGCCAGTGAGGCTGTGGGGGTGGAGCTGGACTCGAAGACTGTGGTGTCAAACAGGAGGATACTATCTAAGTTACATGTCATTCTGGACAATGTCACCTATCCTCTCCATGTTGTACTAGCCAAACACCGGAGCACGTTTAGTGCAAGGTTGGGACCACCAAAATGCACCACTGAAAGTAATGTCTGCCTGTGGCCATCCAACTATACACCTCCCCCTCTGTGCGTCAGAGACTCCAGTAACACACTGGATCGCTAACCAGGTCAGCAATATACCTACAGATTCATAACTGCACTAGAGCTTCACATACTTGAATAATTGTTTTTCTTTTACATTTTATTGTTGGATGTAACTGGGACCCTGTGTACATAATTTAGTTCCACCACATGTACCACATGGGGTGCGAATGACAAATAACCTTGAATTTTTTTTATTGTTATTTTTAAACATTTTAACCTACTTTCTTTTTCTTTTTGCTCAGGTGTATACAAACTTTGATATTTTTTGTATGTTTACATTTTTAAACCACTGCGTGGCACATTTGTAACAAAGTCAATTCCCCCCCGTGGATTAATAAATTATTCTGATTCTAATCAAATTGGAAACCATTCCACAATAAATGATCCAGAACTGAGACAAAACGGAGTTGTGCATTTACCTTTAGCATCATCAGAACCAGAGGCTAAGAGCTTGGGGTCCATTAAATTAAAGTCCACACTCCAACATCTTTTTTCATGTTCCTGAGGAAATGGAAATTTTTTTAACTTTTGAAAGTAGTCATGAAAAAACATGTTGGGAATACTAATGAAGAGCAGAAATTAAACCAACATCAGAATTTTTTTTTTAAAACACTGCAGGTATCCCACCTGGTAGACTTTAGACCTCTGTCCGGTGAAGCCATCCCACAAGATGACGGTGCCTTCATAATCACTACTGGCCAGAAGGTTTTTGTGATAACTGCTCCAGCTGATACAGCTACAACAAACGAGTGTGATCAATCACTTTCATGTAGAGAATATGGACCTAATTCAGGTTCTAATATACACAAATATAATCATCCAGTGTTTTATTTAAAGTTAGGACTTGTACTGATCTGGACTAGTGTTCAGACTCCTAACAGTGTTTTTGCATTGTAAGGCTCTGGACAGCCCTGGCATTCCTCAGCTCTGCACAGGCTTGCTAATGTTACATTTGGGTGAGATTGTCAAAGCAACAATACTCAAGGATCACACTTTTTGCAACACCCAACAACAGAAAACATGGAGTTCATGCTAGTCCTGTTCAGTTATTAGAAAAAGTTAAACCTGTCAGTCAATGCCCTCTACAAGAAAGAGCTGAGTTGTCTTTTTTTTCTGAGGAGACTCAGGTCTTTTAACATCTGCAGGACCATGCTACAGATGTTTTACCACGCGGTGGCCTCCAGCATCATTTTCTACGCTGTGATGTGCTGGGGCAAAAGGATGAAAAGAAAGAAAAGCTCTGCAGAGAGTGGTGAAGGCTGCACAGAAGTCTGCTGGAGTCAACCTCTCCACCATCACAGACATCTACACATCCAGATGCAGGAAGAGAGCCACCTGCATCATGAAGGACCCCACTCATCCTGCACATACACTTTTTGCCCTACTCCCCTCAGGAAGGAGGTTGAGGAGGATTAAGTGTAGAACCACTAGACTGAGGAACAGCTTCTACCCTGAAGCTGTTGGACTCATGAATATCTAATCAATATATTCACTGTGAATAATCACATCATGCTGCTGCTGATCTGTTTCATGTTCCTGCTGATCTGTTTCATATTGCTGCTGATCTGTTTCATATTGCTGTGTTCATGCGTGCTCATCTGCTCACACAGACTCGTCTGTGCTGCTGTTCGGCATATCTTATTTATGCTATTAGTGCTTAGTGTATTTTTAGTTGATGTTTTTCTTAGTTTATATCTTATGTTATTACTGTTTTATTTATTTATTTTTTACATTTTATTGTTGGATGTAACTGGGACCCTGTGTACATAATTTCGTTCCCCCACATGTATGACGTGGTGCGAACAACAATAAAGAAACTCTGACTCTCTGACTTTGCTCTTGTATCGCAAATGAAATTATCTCAATATTTTTAAAATATCGCCCAGCTCTACTTCATAATATGATTTGCTGATTAAATCTGATAAGATCCAATGGATTTACAGTGCTCTGTAAAGACAAAGCGTTTCTCTTCACCTGATTTTGGAATTGCAGGTCATTTCGTTGACAGGGTAGTGGATGTCCACAGCATCCTGGATAACGGTTCCATATTCAAAAACCTTGATCTTCTTGGTCACCCCAGCAATAGCAAAGTAGTCGCAATCACGGTCAAACTCGATACTGAAACCAAGTAAAACAAGATGACAATGACTCATACTTCTTATTTTGAGTACTTGAGCAATCTCTCAAAAAAAAAAAAAGAGAGAGAAGAATTTAGGTTTCAGTCTTACAACTTAGTTCAGTTTTCCATACCTAGAGACAATACTGGAACCGTTATACAGATCACTGGCGTAGGAAAGGGTGGCCAGTGGCCTCACGTTGTTGTAACGAGTGAATTTAGACAAACACTCCATAAAATCATCCAGCTGGTTCAGGTTCCTGCCTTCATCTGAAAACAACAAACACAGCCTTAATGCACTCTGACTGGTGAAAAATATGTAGCAGAAGAAAAATGCAGCAAATTTTACATGCTGTATTTCAAATTTGTTAATCATTTAACCTGTGCCACCACCCCCCAACCCTCCTGAAAAAAGATAACCTTTTTGTTTTTCCGAAAATGTAACACTTTAATACAATACGAACAAAAGGATGGTGTCATTTAACTTACACAGAAACAGACTAATCAAAAACATCTAGTGAGCTGAAGCAGCAAGGACTTTGTTACATTGACAATGTATTAAATCATGATGATACAACGTTAACTTCAGCAACACATAGAAGTGCTACAAAAAATATTCTGTATGAAAGAGGTACTCCAGCTGAGCTACATTTACATCACCCCCAATGAAGTGGAACATCAAAACAGAAAAATGCATTTCTGATTACAGAAGCTATTAACGGTGAGCACCTGCGATGCGAGACATCTTGTTAGAAAAGTAACACTGTTCCAGATCCTCAAAATGAGCCGTCAGTCTCTTTCTTCTTGATGCCAGAGTGCTGTTGTACCAGGTCTGCCGCTTCCCCTGAACAAACAGCCCCAAAGGTGCAGCTGTCAGTGCAAAACATTCATAACAGCACACAGCTCGTCTGACATAAATACACTCTATAGATGGAGGTAACGTGAACACAGCGTTCAAAACAGCATGTGACTGAAGTACCGAGGTTGTTGCACTAAACCCTGGAGGCTGGTTGTAATCTGTTGGCTCCATGATTCTACTGCAGTTGAAGGAAAAGTGAACATTCACAAAAAGTGATTATTATTTAAATAAAACAAACAAAAACACTGAACATTATTGTGCGATGATGACTTCATAGCTGTACAGACATTCTTCAAACGCAGATCAGCAGTACCTGGTGGCTGGAGAGGGAGCCTCAACGTTAGGCACTGTGCACTCCGCCTCTACTATTGGAGAATAAATCCCACTCATTTCCTGACAAAACAGCAGAAAAATCAGTTGACTGCCAAGATACAGTGGTAATGATTTATAGTCCTGCTGGCTTTCCTTTGAAACTACAACAATAATGGTTTGGAGAATACATTCAGTGAGAGTTGAGAAGTTCTTTCACTTACCTCAACACGTTTGATGTCTTCTTCGAGGAAGTTGAGCTCTTTCTGTAGTTGGTCTAACTGCTGTTGAAAGAGATAAACACGAAATGTTTGCACACATTTTTCAAATAAAAGCATAAACTTCCTTTGGTTTTTGTTTCATTCTTATAAAAAAATCTGCTATTACAGTTTCTGTTTTAGTATTGCAGTACAAAAACTTCATGTTAAATCTTAGTACTGTATCAACAATACCTCTCTCTTGTTTCTCCTGGCTTCTTTCAGAAACTCCATGAGGATCTGTCTTTGAGCAGCTTGGGATTCCTAACACAAATAAAACATCAAACAAGGAGAGAACCAACATTTGCTGAAATATTGAAAAGTTAGACGTTTCTCTACTCTAAAGGTCACAGTCATTTACCGTACTTTAATAGTACATTTCTATATACCGGTAATCATCTTAAACTATGTTTGGAAATAACACGATGACACCTTAAAATGCTGAAGAATTCTTAGCAAAAAGATTTGTGTGTGTCAAAAACAGCAGCTGAGGATTGCAATCTCCTACATCATCATTTGAAAGCATGTCATTGCAAATCCAGCCAAAAGCAGTTTGGACTCGAGCTGACAATTTGTTTCTTTGTCTGTTTCCACCAAGGCTTCATTTAACCACAAACTTTGAACACACAAATAATTCTACCCCAAAATTTAAAGGACTGAATTAAATCCTCATGGGTATAAGCTACAGTATCACAGTGGCAAAGCAACAAGCTGGTGCTGAACAATCTGACAAGATAAGCTGCCTTGTATGAAGATTAGGACCGTCTGCAGTTCTCACTCACCGGAGAAGATTGTGAGTTTTGTTTACAGTACACCGCATAAATATATGTATTCAAAATACCACAGAATGGATGGAAAGAGACATCCATCCACTTCTTCCATGTAGCAGACAATAATATGAATCGGCATCTTTTATCAACACACACTTTTACAGACCTCTGCAGAATTTGGTTTTGTATTCAGACATGGGAGCAAATCCTGACTGTCCAGACTTCTTTCTGACCACTTAGTTTCTGCATTAAATCAGGAGTGACTACAGCAGGGATTCATTTTTTTTCTCCATATGGAACATGTCTGAAAAACACCAGGACTGCAGTGCATGTGTGGAAATGCTATAGTGTCACCCTTTTGTTCATGAGTGTGTCAGGTGGTCCCCTCACACAACCAAAACCAGACAAGCAGCTGAACTTTAACCAAATTTAACAATGGCAACCGTTTTGCAACCATTAAAAAGTGCAATGTAGCAGCTTTCCTTGTTGCAAAAGCCGACAGTGACATGATTTAGACTGTAACAACAATCCCAGCTGATTATTTGACGTGTTACAAACCAGGACATTTTACAGTTGAATCAAAACAATGTACTGCTGTGAACAAAAAAACCATTTGCTTTAATCTTAGACATTTATCTTTGGTCAGTTCAAATTACTTTGCATATTTGCATGTTGATTAAAAAAGTAATCTCAGCTCAGTTAACTACCGGTAGTTTTAATCTTGTGTGTTTGTGCCAAGGAAAGTGGTGCATGGCTCTATCTGACATTGTGAAGCAAATGTTTTAAATGAGTGTTTTCTGACTTATTAAGATAAGACTAAATGAAGACAAGTCATCAGGATGTACTGAGGCTCCTACTTCTCTTTTCTTTTCACACAGACTGACTAAACAAGACAGAAACAGGAAGTGTCCGACGTATGAGACAGCACAAGGTTGCAACGCCACTGAGAGGTGTTAACCTTTTCATAAAAGCATCAAGTTAGTCATTCACCATTTAGCAACTCTTGACTTTTGTCAACCCAGCCTGAGCACACCCTCTCTGGTCATTTTCCCCATTAAGAACATTGCTGACCTTTTGACAAGCAGCTGTTCATAAAGATCAGAGCAAAAGCAAGACATGTACCAATCCTCAAAGTAACAATACAAAATAACTATAAGCAGCAACAATATTCTCTAATGTTGATTAATGATAAAATAATTAGTAGAATGCTGCTGGTAAACATTGTTTGGGGAATCCAAAATGAAGAAATCTGTTTTAAAAAACAACATTTATGTATAAGGCCTCTCAGTGAGAAGGTCACTGGATCAAATCCCAGCCAGGGGACCATTCTGGGTGACGTTTGCATGTTCTCTCCGTGCATGTGTGGGTTTTCTATGTGTACTCTGGTTTCCTCCCATGGACCAAAATCATGTTAGACTGATTGGTAACTCTAAATTTTCCCTAGGTGTGAGTGTGGGAGAGAATGGTTGTTTCTATGTCTTTATATGTGTCCCTGTGATGGACTGGTGACCTGTCCAGGGTGTCCCCCGCCTCTCACACAGAACTGTTGGATATGGGCACCAGTGACCCCCATAAGCCGAAAAGGTAGAAACGGTGAAGATAATGGATGGATGGAAATGACACAATCAGTTGCTTAAAAAATGTAAAGGAGCAAAGTTCTTTTTTGAGAGGGTCATTAGAAATGCTGTGGACAGCCCTGAAGCTTGCAGTCCGCATCCTGTAGCTGAAGCTGTTATTTATGTACAACACTGATCAAATAGTTCCTCGACTGGCTGGAGCACAAGGAGACCATATCTGATGCTGAAAAGAAATTTTGTACACTTGGCACTCAAAAATAATCTCCTGTAGTCAAAAAGTAAGTTGGCATGAATATTTCTGTGTCTGTGGTTTAACTATACTCATCTCGCTTTGTGGAGTACACTAAAAATAAGCTTCTATCAAATTAAACTAGGAAGAATCAGAATGATTTAAAAACTTAAGCATATTATGTCACATGTGTTCATTTTTATTCAAGTTGAAATCTGCAGGTCATCTGGTCTTCCAGTCACACTGTGGAAGCAAAAGAAGTTTCCAAACTCCAGGAACCAGTTTTATAGCTCTTTACCTATCTGGAGAGGTAATGTTGTTCTTATGTGTCCAGACTAATGAACCTCAGTCAGAACCAGTGCAGCCTGTAAAACTCTTCATTTAGCTCCTCCGTCAGAGAAAGCTCCAACCGCTTTTAACATTCACCTTCAAAATGCAGGTAGAGCACAGCTATGCCACTCAATTATCCCCTCTTTACAGCAAGAACACTTCAGCACCAAGTGAATGTTCACAGCAGAAAAGTACATTCACATGTGAAGATTGAAAATGGATTAGATAATTTTTGAAACTTGCAAATGCACCAAATACATGGTCTGGCAATGTGTGATTATGTGATATGTTATAATCTGCAAAGATCATGTTACCACTCCTATATTTTTTCTGGAAAAATCTTAACAGTATTTCATTTACAATTAACCCAATTAGTAGGTGAACTCTATATTCAGCATGTACTTCCTCCCCAACAAGGAATAACCACTACGATCCACCTGTCTCTGTTGATTATCACTGCATTCATCATTATGGAATGTCAATCTCTGTTTGCAACAAAAAGTATTCAGTTACTTACCGCCTCCAGCTGCTTCTTCTTCTGAACCAGAAGTTCCAACATCAGGTTGACGTTTGCGAGGTCCAAGTTCTCCTGATCGGGATTCAAGATATCCTGGAAGACCTGCCACGGAGACCAGTTCTAGGGGTCAGAAACAGTAATCATTTAAAAATAATAATATGCTAAAAAATTTTTTTAAAAAGTTCACGAGTTTAGCAGAGTCAGAAAAAAGTTTAGAATGAGCTTGACTTACATGAGGTTCTAACTTCAGTCTCTTCTCCTCTGACCTTTGTTTCTGTTTAAGGATCAGTTCATTTACTGGAGGATCGCAGGTGGGACAGCGATTGTGGGTGTGTGGGGTGGGGGACAAACAAGTACAGCGCATGAGAACCAACTTTGGGCAGGAAAACATTTATTGGATCATGCTGCTCCTATGATCAATGTGCCTTAATACTACAAGTTTAACTTTCTTCTGTCTCATTAGCCACTTATTTTAACAACTAAAGCTAGCTGCATAGCTCAACTATCAAAATGACAGCAACAACTTAAAATACCCACCAAGAAAGTTTGGAAACAGCTGATCCACGCTGTCAACAGTATAGTTACACTTGGGACACCGGTTGCTGTCCTCCAAGCTCTGGCGAATACACTTGAAACTGCAAGAGGACAAGAAGACACAAGAAGAACCAGATATTTGAGTAATCTCATTAGAATATGGATGAAAAGACTGACAAGTAACACCCTGACCCTTCTGAGATCCAGATGAACACTTACCAAAAACTGTGGCCGCACTTTGTCATGTGAGCTTCCTCTATCATTTCGAAGCAAATTGGACTGAAAAAAACAAACAAAGTTGAATCAAATTTCACACCAAAAGCTCTGCTGCATCACTGCTGTCTGAGTTCAGCCTAACCAGACAAAGTCGTTGCTTTTATCTTCGTATGAGTTGGACAGGCCGTTGTATAAAGGTGCTTGATGGAGGGACCTCTTCCTGCTGCTTCCGGTGCTCGGTCTGCCCTGAGGAGCAAACCCAGACCGGGACGACGGAGTAGCGGTTGGCACCGACGAGCCTCCCTCGCCGGCGGCCGCTAAAGTCCGGGATGTGGGCACAACATTTCCCGAAGAATTCCCATTACTAGTTACGGAGGTGCTTCCACTGCCCCCGGTGCCGCTGCTGCTGGAGCTAGGCACCGAACTTGCCCCCGCACCGCTTTGCTGCGGCCGGCTACTCGACATCACGCACGGGACCGACTTAAAAACTCCACCAAAACCCGCTGCGTGTCTCCTCAAAGCATCCGCACAGGCTACAGCGTTACCGTTCGCCTGCTTTAGCAGATTAGCTTGTTCGCTGGTGTGCTAGCATCCCGAGAGAGCAGCAACAGTAACCCAAACATTTAAGAAATGTTCTAAACTTACTCACTGCAGCCCGCCTCGCGACCCGTACTGACGTTTTGCTAAATCACTGGTTTATGATATGCAGAAATACACCAAACACATACGCCAATACTGTAACGGACAATACAACAACCACGACTGCGTCGTCCAGGACATTAGCTCGATTGCTACTGTTAGCTGCAGAGAGTGAGCTCCTGAGCGCCGCCGTGCTTCGCTGTTTTCAACTGCTGCCCCCTGGCGGCCAGGAGTGGGAGGCGCAGGAACTACCACACACCTGTCAACTTTACTTGCAAAGCACATTTAAAACAGCAGCTGCTACCAAAGTGCTTCACAATAAAAATGAATTGAGGTAATTTCATGGGAAAAAAATAAAATAAAAACAATGTTAGTACTGAAAATTAACCGAAAGCATCAAAATAAGAACAGAAACGCAGAGCAGTAAAATACTAAAAAAAAAAACAAACAAACAGGGAAAACAGGTGTGTTTTTAGAAGAAATTTAAAAACAGGAAGTGAAGTGGCCTGTCTAATGTTGGGGGGCAGGTTGTTCCAAACCTGTACAGTACTAAAAATACATTTGAATATTTAATATTTTAATATATGTCTGTGTGGGCATGCATGTACCCACACCTGCCTCCACCCGAGTCATGTCCATGGGTTAAACCAGCTGTCAGATAGTTGGAAAGTCTAAATGCGCCACAATTAATTGACCATTACATTTTTTATATTTAAAAATAACAAAAAAACTAATAATCAGGGCATGTGGGGGTTGTTTACTTTTGAAAATGGGCAGAGGAGGAGTGGTGGCACAGAGGCTCGAGATGGTGGGCCTGTAATCACGAGGGCACTAGTTCGACCCCACGGACAGACAACATCAAAATGTGAATGGGAATGGTGAAGCACCCACACCTGCCTCCACCCTCATTTGCTCCACTCTGGGCCCTTGAGCAAGCCCCTTAACCCCCACCTTCTGCTCTCCGAGGCAGATAGCTCTCTACTCCACACAGAGTGCTGTTGTAGCTCGGTGGTTGTGGTTGCATCACATCCAGCGTGAAAACAATTGCCCAAGTCTTCACGTCGCTGTGGTGACTCCAGACGAAGGGAGCAGCTGACAAATAAAAACACAAACAAAAAACAGGTTTTTATATGAGGCTAAAAAGTCCTTACTGACAAATGGCACTTATTAAACATAATAAGTCAAGAAATATATTTCAAACATGATGCACAAGAAAAAAATCCTACTTTGACCTCTCTAAGGGATTTTAAACAACTGTTAAGTTTGATGCAAAGATCATGCAGACATGTTCCTGTTTTTAGTATTTTACCTCATTTCATAATGTATCTTGATTTTATTTTGTTTTATATCACCTATTTTATTTTTTATATGCATTTTATGGCTGTTTATTAATGTGTATCTCTTTTTTTTTTTTGTTTGTTTAAAACAGGTCTCGCTTGTAAATGAGTCCTCCTGACTCAATGAGACTAGCCTGTATAAATAAAGGTTGAATGAATTAGTACGCCCAGCAGCACTAAAAATATTACATAAAATGTTTTGAAGTTTTAATTTACCTCTTAGATAAAATTGGTAACAAAATAGTGTCCTTTGACCATCAAGATATGATATCAATGACTGATCGCTTTAATGTAAAACATTTATTTTAGCTCGTGAATAGAATGCTTTAATTGCTCTGACATGAAACACAAGCAGGCCGTGAGCGACTGAGCCAACACACACAGAGCTGTGTCTTTAGGCATCCACCTGCAGCTCTGCAAATAAAACCAACACATTTACACTCCAATTTATTCAACCTGCTACTTGTTTTTCCACTTTTACCTCCATGTGGACAAATGGGGTGAGAGAGTGTGTGTGTGTGGGTGTGTGTGTGTGTGTGTGTGGGGGGGGGTCCTCCATGCAGGCGTGCAAGACATGGATTTTCCCGTGTATTTGTTTGTGGAAGAAATTTATCATAGTGTAGCTCAGTTGGGTTGTGCTTTTTCCTCCTTTTTGCCCCTTTCCAGCAGAAGGAAAGACAGATAAAGGGTTGACTTCACTGAAAAAGGACCACCGTGGCTTTTTTTTTTTTTTTTTCAAATCTTTATGAGCAAAACTGAGTTTTAAAGTGGAGAGAAATGAACTTTTTAAGGCATAATTTGCAATTTAGAGAAGACACGTGGAGCAGTTTTCACATTAAGTTGCATTCATCAACAGCCTCTATAAGCAAAACGCCTGTGGTGCAGTGGTGCAGTGGTGAGTCCTCAGCTCGTCTCCTTAGTTAAAAACTGCCCTCTTCTTTCTCATCATGTGTCCCACACAGCAGCCTGGATTTTTTTTTCTCACTCCCTCTTTTGTAGTGTGTGTGTGTGTGTGTGTGTGTGATGTGTGTGGTGGTGTCAACTGGGTGGATGTTACTGAGGCGCAGAGGTTAGAGAGTGAAGTGAGGTCGTGGGGGTGCTGAAGAGGGGTTTGTGTGAAAAAGAGGGTGGAGAATAGAAAAAGAAGAAGAAGAGCCTTCAGGGTTGTTGAGGTCAAGACAAACTCAGATGAGGGATAATCTGCGGAGGTCCCTCTCAGATTGGGGGGGCTGAGGCCCCTGATGGAGCACACCCACTCAGCCTCTCCTCACCAGACACGTTGCTCTCGTTCCCATTTCCCTCCTCTTTCTTTTCCTTTTATTTTTTAGTTTAAGTCACAATCTCTTCCTCACCTCTCTTTCTTTTTTTGCCCCCCACCCCCCTCCCACCCCCTCCATCCCTCGGGCAGATTTCAAAGGGCCTGCAGCGAACGCTGAATGTTTAGCAGGCAGATCCCCTCACAGTCAGGCGGGCTTGGATTGAAGAATTCCTCCCTCCCACTCTTTTAGGAACTGTTTTTTGCCCCTTCAGGGGCCCCTGCCATAACTGCCAGCGACCTCCTGCTCCTCCTCCTCCACCTCCATCTCCAGCCAGGGCGCTGTTTGCAAATTTAGCTTGACAAAAAAAATAACAGGACCTGGAGTGGGGGTGGTGGAGAAGGGAGCAACCATCTTCAGAAGGTGCAGAACAACTTCCTATAGTGACATGTTTCTTTGTGAAGTGAAGAGCAGGTGATGTGGGACTGAACATGTCTGCATGTCACGACCCCTGGACAATTTCATAAACGATGGACACCTAAAGCATTAAAGGCCACATTCAGCTGGTGATGTGATGTAGTTTAAAAAAAAAATAAAAAAAAAACCAAGATGAATTTTGTTCGCTGCGTCTGGAAACACCACATGTCCACCTGGCTTTTCAGTTAGTGCGCCTGAATTTGTTGCCAAAGATGATCTTTCACATTGTGCATTTAAATATTCAGCCATGTCTGATAAGCTGCAAAACTCAAACATGCAGCGTCTTCATCGCTGCAAGTTCACGTCATTTATCTCATACGAGACTGAATATCAGTAAAGTGAACACATTTGAAGTCACCTCTACAGTCTAATTAGCAAGAAATAAGGAAAAGATAATTTTTCTGCAGTATAACAGAAACAACACTTTCTTATCACAAATACCTTCTTCCAGATGTAAAAACAAAAAAACACCTTTTGCATCTTTTTTAAAATATATTCTCACACACAGCTGAATCAAGTGCAGTCAAAAGCTGCAGAAACAACAGGTGGCATCACTGCTTTATGTGAAACCACCTCAAAAACCTATAAAACACTAAACAAGTTTCTTGTGATGACGTTTATAAAAATATTCTTACATATAATCCGCATGCGTTTGTGCTAACGCTTAATAAAGGTGCTCATTGCAAACTATATATATATATATATAAATAGTGCAGTCTGAAAGAGCCATCAGTTTTTACCAAATAAAATTAGAATTAATTCAGAGATGCACTACATTTAATGTGAACAGAGCTCGAACCTGCAACCTCAGGATTACAAGAGCTCTAAGCTCCTGCAGCCCCCGACTGTATCTCTTTAGGTACGTTTAAAAATCAGTCATATGGAGTCAGCCTCTCCACCACAGACATCTACACCTCCGGAAGAGAGCCACCTGCATCATGAAGGACCCCACTCACCCAGCACACTCGCTTTTTGCCCCGCTCCCCTCAGGAAGGATGTTGAGGAGCATTAAGTGTAGAACCACTAGACTGAGGAACAGCTTCTA
>JARVGQ010001954.1:10179475-10193307 GCA_031762355.1 Hypsolebias martinsi | reverse complement strand
CTAGCATTCAGAGTTAGACAGGATCTATTTCTGAAAAAGAAACCCAGTTTAACTTTCAGTTTCCTTACTAGGTTTTCTACGTGAAGCTTAAAAGAGAGATGTGAATCAACCAAGATCACGATTGTGCCACCAGCCAGTTCCATCATGTTTTAATATGATTTTGTGTCTAATTCTCTGATGTGAAAGGCATTGAGTGAAATGCATTCGTTTAAGGAATGCTAGATCTTCAGTTTAGTAAACTATTCATCTCCACAAGGTAGACCTGTAGAGGCAGCTAAGATAAGATAAAACCTTATTGATCCTGCAAGAAATTGTGCCAGAGTTTGCAAAACAAAGGAACATACATAGGAACTAGATGTTTAATCTGCTTCAACACTGGGTTGACCTATTTACTGTAACTAAATTGTAGTGTTTTTCTAACCCTAACCAAGCAGTTTAAATCCCTGAACATACAGCTTTTAGTTGACTAAACATAACCAGTCAATAAATAAAAGAATCATCAATTAATAAGAATATAGCTACCAAATGGGTGGCAAATGTCTCTCCTGCATGTCTTGTAACTTATCATTTGCTTTTCAATTTTGCTGCGCTTTAAATCAAACTGTGTATGATTTCAGACAATTGTTAGATTCTCCATTCTAATCCATTATTGTAAAGGCAAAATTAACAAGACTAAGTGGGTAAATCTCCTAAAGCACTCTACATTCAATGGCTTTTAATAAATTAAATTTTAATAAATAGCTAAATATTTTATGAACCACTGAGCAGATATTATAGTAATGTAGTAATAATAACTTCCCACTAGGGGTGTAAATCAGCAGCTTTGCCATGATATATTTAATTGATATTATATTGATTTGTATGTATGTATTACAAACTCTGTCACGATTTGATTTCGACTCTATTCGATTCACAATTCTGTGATTGATATATTGCGATATCAAATGCCCATCTCATTTAAATATGAATACATTTACAAAAACAAGTCAAATATGATTTAAACATTTTATTTCTGTTATTATTAAAAGCACCAGGCATTAAAATACGACACATATTTTTTTCTTAATGAATGAAACAATAAAAATAAAATGACCTGAATCAATGTTTTAGTTTTGCCACAATATAAATGAATCATTAATCATTTAATCAATATATTGATGTAAATTGATGTATTGTTACACCTCTACTTCTCACTGCATCTACAGACACTTGAACAACTGTTTGCATTATAAATCTCAATATTCTAACCTTGTTCAAAAGCAAGTGAATTAGCTGTTGCTGTAAACATTTGTCTTTCTTTTGATTCTGTTGGCTTCTAAAATAGTGACTTGTCAAAGTATTTACGACGGACAAACAGCTATTGGTTTATGGGGTGACTACACTGTTACTGACTTTGCTGTTAATACACACAGTGTTTGACTTGCCCACATAATTTAAAATTCATAACCAAAATTTGCAGTTCAAGCATGCAGACCTATTAATGTTTTCCACATTGGCTGTATTCTTTCTTTGAAGCATCGTTTTAGACCTCAGACGTTGAAGAGTCAACTCTTTAGTGGTCAGCTTTCTGTCATCTTTAATTGTGCAGCCTATGATGATGGATACTGCATGCAGCCTTGGCTGAACTTGGCTGTAATGTAGTGAGAGTGGGGTTTCCCTAAAGCATCTTAACCAGAAACCTTATTTATTCAAGAAAAGCGCCCGAGAAACCACTTTTCTTATTTACTGTACAACACATGCACTGAGGGAGGGAGCATTAACTGAAGGATTAGCCACATTCTGGGCTGTTGGCTGCTGAAATGCAACACATTAGCACCAGTTTAGCTCTTAGGTGTATGGTGTGTATGGTTAGTGTATGGGGTAGTAAAATGCTGCTTTTTTAACTCCCCGCTACTAAAGTTGAATGCGAACAACAATGTTTTTGCCAATGCCTGTCAGTCAACTAACCTTAAAAATCTATAAATATCTATAATTCAGCCAATTTTAGACATATTGACTTAACATTTGGTGATAGTAGCTGAGACTAGCCCCAACATTGTAGCACCCCAACATATGAGCACTAACAAATGGCACAAGATCTTTGTTAAAATATTGTTATTAACTATTTGGAGTGAACTCTGTTTGTCTGTTAGCAAAATATTTTATGAACCACTGGACAGATATTATAGAAACATTCAGAACAATCCTTAGATGGACCTCTACAATCAAGAAAAATAAAAAAAATTTTGGAGCCAATCGCCAATCAACTTCTGAAGCCACTTTTTTTTTTAATTCTATCGGCTATACCCTTCTTCACTTGCATGAAGGTTTGACAGTTGTTTTACACTGGATGTCCTTCCTGACACAAGCACTGACCATCAAAGTACCATAGCCTACATGTGTGGCACTGAAAGCTGCCATCTAGGGAGCAGATGGTGGGAGTTAAGGGCTCAAGGACCCAGAGTGGGGCAAATGAGGGTGGATGCAGGTGTGGATACTTAACTTTCCTCACCCTCATTTTTATGTAACGGTAAGCAAATTTGAAATGGCGACCTCCTGATCACAGGCTCGCCTCCTCTAACCTGTGTGCTGCCACTCCCCCACCCTTAAAAACCACAAAAATGGCTCCAGTTCAGTAAGTTTTATCAGTATTGAGCTAAAATTTGATGCAGTAGTAGCTGAGCATTGCCCACACACAAACTTTGAGTGCAACACACTCTGTGACATTCTTGCATAAGGTTTTGTCATTAGATATTGACATTAAGACTGTTTGTCTGTCTGCATCCCTTGATCCACGAGACGGATATTAATAAAACGTTCAGAAATACATTTTTGGCCGTAAACCTGATTAACGTTTGGAGAGAAACCAATTCAAGATGGCCTCCACAGATAACTGACCTTAGCTTGCACAAAGATGGCTGTAATCCAGTCAATTTTACAGCTTATGAGCTAAAATATGACGATGCTGTAACTGAACATTGTTAACAACACATATTTTGAGTGCTACGTCTTGCAATATCCCAAGGGATTGAATTTCACATTATTTTCAAGGTTTGACCAATTTGGCTACAACGCCGTCATTTCCCAGCACAAGAGCTTAGTTTGAACCTAGAAATATGCACTACTTAAACAAATATTTTGCCTTAATTTAACCAGATAATACCTGCCTGTTTCTCGGACTGTTTGGACCAGTTCAATAGTAAAACTGGTTGTCAATAAACAATACATGTTATTTTGGGGGTGGGTAGGGGTGATGGTAGTTGGGACAGTTCAAACATTTTCAGACACACATACTTCTGTAACATGATACACGCGACGTGATACAACAATGATAACGTGATACAATGATGCTATAAAAACGTCTGCTTTATGGTCCTAAACTTTGCCTGTAAAAAATGAAAAACAAAATTCCTCACAAACAAGATGATTCATACATATACCAGAAAGCATTTTTTCTGAATGAGAGATAATCTGACTTTGCACTGACACACGGGTGGAATACTCCATACAGCCTTTTTTATTTAATTTTCAATGTGACACGTCAGAAATACAACGGGTGGCTCACCCAAAAGCCTGAACTGTCAGGCATGCAGGAATAGGCGCTTGGTTAGACCTACTGCATGGCTCTCAGACCAAGCAAGGCCTAATGGTAATAGGTGCAGAAGGTTTCCAGCTATAATAGCAAAGAAGAAAAATGACATGTGACATCACCCAGCCAAAGAAAAAACAAATACTGCTTCACACATCAAAGCCCTCCTGGGGTAATTTATCCCATATGGATAAAGAAAGATGTGGGAATGGTGTGCTGTGTGGAGGAGATTGCAGTGGTGTGAAATAACTCAGACAGTTATGATTTAAAATTCTGCTCGGACCAATGATAGACGTTGATGGATTGTACGAACTACCATCTGCTAAAGCTTAACCTTACATAATAAGTATACAACATGAGTCCTTAAATCTGCTCCCAAGAGGCTAATTTCCATAATTTTAAGTTGAAATGATGTCTGTTCATTTACGAGAGCACAATCGTATTTTGTTTAATGAATGGGTATTTACTTTTATGGTCTCAATATAAAGTTATTCTCTCAATCAGGGAGGAGAAGTTCAAGATATTTTCGTCTTTGAACTACACAAAATATAAAAACACATTTTCTTACTAGTTCTGTTTTGCTATAACAATTGCAGTTCATTTGTTAAATTCCTTTAGTTACATAACATTACAGCTCTGATAAAACTTAGATGTTGAAAAAGCAAGTTTGTATGGATAAATAGCTCGTCTTGCTTTTAAAACTTCACACTCCTTTCTATAGCAAAGTTTTCTTCCAAAAATATAAACAGACAGACAATACCAAGATATTTATATATGGTATAAATTTGAATAAACTTGTCAATTTTGAAGCTAATACGTAATCTAGATTTATATAACACCTTTCAGGCAAATAGTTATTTAATCTATTAGGCTAACTGGATGTAAATTACTGATTTATAAGCTACAATTTGAAACCATCAAGTTTTGTTGAATGGGAATCAATGATTTTTTTTTTTGGGGGGGAAATGTGCCTAAAGAAGATTAAAGAGTAAAACATATTTGTGTTGCATTTGAGGAGTACTGGCAAAACTGTATTCAGATTTGGATATGATGTTTTTAAAAAAAAATTTTTTAGAACAAAAGTATTGCTGCACATGTCAAAAATGTATCTTCATAAATATTGGTCTTTTGCAATATCAGTATTGCAAAGTACAATAAATCATAGGTCATTAATTTAAATGATCATGCATTCATGTTCTGGACTTAATAGTAATTTGGTGAATCCAGTGGATTCTCACTGGCCTTAATGCTCTCACCTGGTTTGAGATAAGATAAGATAGAACTTTATAGATCCTGCAGGAAATTGTTGTGCTAGAGTTTCAGTACAAAGGAACATACACAAGATCTATATATAAAAAAACAACAGATAACAATGTTAGATGATAATGTTAGTAGATATTAAATGTTAATGACAGAAGAAAAAGTACTAAGGAAAATGTGGGTTCATCAAAATTGATATTGTCATTGCAGTATTAAGCAATAACTGCTGACATCACAAGTTTTCCCAAACCCTAGTACATAGTCATCTTACTCATTTAGGTTGTTGTACTGTTACTGGAGCTTTAATAACTGTGATTTATTAATAATACATTCAGTTCAATTCAGTTTGTTTCTATAGCTCCAAGTTACAACAGGAGTTGTATCAGGGCACTGAACAGAAACATTCACATACATTATAAAAGCCAATCGGTAAGGGTGTAAATCACAACAATATGATTGTATATTGATTTGTTTGTATAACGATACGAGTTTTCTCGATATCACAAAGTCTGTCACAATACAATTTTGACTGTATTCGATTCACAAGTCTACGATCGATATATTGAAATATCACATGCCCATCTCATTTACATATAAATAAATTTACAAAAACAATTCACTTATGATTGAACCATTTTAGTTCTGTTATTACAGGCACCAGGCATTTAAACATTTTTTTCTTAATGAATGAAAAAATAAAAATAAATGACTTGTTCAGTATAGTCTCACACTTCTCATGTATAAGTGCATTTTTTAAACCAGTTAACTAAAAAGTGCCCAAATTACGTTTCAGTTATAAAGAAACAAAAATAGATATTGAGCTTACATAACATGGCTATCAATGCCGTGTTTCTTCTTCAGGTGAACGGCCAAATTTGTTGTGTTTCCCGAGTATTTTAACTCACACTGACACCTGATGTATACGGCTTGAGTTTTGTCTGTTGAGCCGTCCTTCTGTCAGAATCAAAATTATTTCCACACTGTTGATTTAAATCTAGCAGGAGAGTGAATTTCATTATCTGTGTTTTCTGCCTCGTCTGCCATGTTGCTGAGGCGGCCGCAGAGCGCAGCCGCACATGGAAATGGTGACACAGATGTGCCTTGGGCATTTCAAAATAAAATCATATTTTAAAGATGATGATACGAATCTATGGTTTAGTTTTGCCACAATATAATTTAATCAGTAATCGTTTAATTGATATATTGATTTAAATCGTTGTATTGTTACACCCCTACCAATTAGTAAAAGTTCTCTATCTATGGAAGCTAGAAGATTGCACTGAATCTTTACTTTGTCATATTCTCCCATCCTGAACAAGCACAAGTGAAACAATGGAAAGGAAAATCTCCTTAACAGGAAGAAACCTCCATCAGACCCAGGCTCAGGACGAGCAGCCATCTGCTTCGACCAGCTGAGGTTTGAGAGGACAGGAAGGAGAAACAGACAAATGTAGAATGACAGGTCCAGGTGTACTTTCTATTGGAGGAAAGACAAAAAATAAAAGACATGTTAAGGATAGAAATAATAATAATAAATACAAACAGGTAGAGGAGAGCAAGTAAAAACAGCGGTAGAAAGGTAAAGTGGTCAGTGTGTCCTCCAGCAGTCTAAGCCTATAGCAGCATAACATTCAGATTGGAGTTTTCTTTAGTGCACTTTGCCCACATAGACATGAACTGTAAGTATTTTACAGTCCTATTCTCTTGAAACAATCACATGTGCTAAATATATATTTATTAGGTGCAAAATACTTTGGTGGTCTGATTCTTCTCTTAATTTCTGCAGAGCTTATATGAGTGTGAAAGAAATAAAGGAGGAGTTAAACCTGAGCAGCAGCGACACTCTCAATGTTTTTTTTGCGAGCAACTCGTTGCGTGAAGAGCTGGCAGGAGCAGCGACCTGGCCATGGGCAAAGGAGGCTCTTACACACCAAGGTTGGTCACACGAGAGGTGGGACATACAGTATGTACAGATTGCTTCCTTCATTTATGCACATCAAACTTTACAAACACTTTACTGGGTTTATTGCATAAATCAAAACATGTTTATTTTGTCCTTTTATATTTTTTTTACATGATTTAAAAATAATAAAAAAAATATTTCTGCAGATCTTTTGAAGTATTTTTACAATAATTATTAAACTAGAGAACTAAATAGAATAATTACATTTTCCATCACATGTATGACACATGACATTTCAGTTTCACAACATTATTAACTGTTTACAATTGATGAAGTCCTTTGGATGAAGGACGGAACGTCTCAACAACAACAACAACAACAACAACAACAAAGAAACTGTCCAGATGACCTGACTGAACTTTGTTGGATTTTTTTTTACCTGGATTATTGAACATGAACTTTGATGCTTTGGACCACTTTGGCTATGGCTGCCTCAGATGAGTCGATGGGGGAGAGGGTGGGTCCCAGAAACCATCTTATCTCCAGCAAACTGGTGGTTCCACATATGGGAATGAGCTATACTTGTGGGGCTCAGTTTGTTGTGGCTTGATGAAGTCCTTTGGATGAAGGATGAAATGTCTCAACAGAAAAAGAAACCACCCAGATGACCTGTCTGAATGTTGTTGGATATTCTACCTGGATTACTGAGCATGAACTTTTCTGTTTACAAATAGTTTTTAGATGATAATTGGAAGTTTAACTTATTATGCAAAGTGGATTGTGAAATGAAAACGTAACAGTTTATTTCACTACAAAGCACAATTTTCTGTGATCACTTTACTGTGTTAGTTCTTCTGGAATCAGAAAGTGCCTAGACTTGGATAAGAAATCAAATGGCTCATCATATTTACAGTAACTGACTACGTTATTTAAAACAAAAACATTTTATTAGCATTTTAATACATGGTGGACATTTTATTTTCTGTCTAGGTGGCATGGTCCTCAACCCATCCTACTTTGGTACAACAGGCCATCAAAACACAATGATACACGAGATGGGACATATTTTTGGACTGTACCATGTCTTCAAGGGGGTGAGCGAGCGGGACTCCTGTGACGACCCATGTCAGGTAGGACAGGTCAAAGCTGCTGACTATAAAAATGACGAGCATGCAGTTTTTTCCCCCATTGCTGATCTTTTAAAAAGCTGTTATTAAATGTATATCTAGAATCTCTGCTGTCTTTTGCCGGCGTTAACAAACATTAGCCTGACCTTTGTCATTTGTCGTGTTTGTAGGAGACCACCCCATCAATGGAGACAGGAGATCTGTGTGCCGACACTGCCCCAACAACCAAATCTAAAGCCTGCCGTGACCCTGGAGCTGTTAACGATACGTGTGGATTTACCACCTTCCAGAAGACTCCTTACAACAATTATATGAGTTATACTGGTACAACAGCATTCTCTTCTCACCCTGTTAGAAAGAATACATTGCTCATGTCCAATACAGTATATTAGCACTGAATGCATCCTGTATATTATCTAGGTAGTGATAACATAGAACATAAAATGGATTAATGCTGTGAGTTCATTTTTTTTATCATCACCCAACCAGATGACAACTGCACCAACCAGTTCACTCCAAACCAAGTAGCCAGGATGCACTGTTATCTTGATCTGGTCTACCAGAAGTGGCTAATGGACCGTCAACCTGCCCCCATCCCACTTGCCCCGATAGTGACTGACCAAAGAGCCAATTCTGTCTCTATATATTGGCTCCCACCAATGAGAGGGTCACTTATTCAAAGGTATGGATACTTGATTATGCTGATTTATCTCTTTAAAATATACAGTAGTCCCTCGATTACTGCAGGGTTTACATTCCACACACCACCAGGATATTTGAAAAACCACAAAGTAGGAATGCTATACCGGTATTTATTTTAGTATTTATTTATATTTTAAGGCATTATAAACCCTTCCTACGCTCCTGCAATGTTCTAAACTCAAACCTATGCAATTTCAACAACAGACGTATATGTACTGTACAGTACTGCAACATTTTACTCACCAGCTCTGCAGACCAGCAGCTCGGCTCCGGCCGGGTTCAGTTCTGGTTCTGCAGACTCACCCTGCAGCATGAAGCCCACCATCCCGTCCAGATTGATGTGCATGTGGATAATTGAGCTTCAGGATTATTTGTGACTTTCCTGACAGTTCTATGAGTTTAACAGATTAATCGTTACTTCTGACTTTGCGTCGCAAAACTTTCCCTCTGTTTCGGCAGAAAGCAGCGGCTGGAAGCACTGTTGGCTTCTGGGTAGTGTAGTTCTTTTGACCTGCATTACAGTGTAGGCTTATTTAAAGAAAACTACAAAATGGCAGCACCTGTCTGTAGTATTATTATTTTTGTTAACTTTTTATCCCGTACCGTCCCAGTCACGTGCGTAATATTAAAGGTGAAAATCGTTGACAAACCGCGAAAGAGTAAGTTTGCGAAAGTCAAACCACGAAGTAGCAAAGGACTACCGTACATCAGATTGAGCTCTGTCTTTTGTTGTGAATGGCAACATTCTAAACAAAGATCTTCATGTTCTTATTAATGTTCAAAGGTTGAATGAATGGGGTTGACTCTCAGCTACTATCACACCAGACATCTGTGAAATATTTTGCAAAGTTTTTTTTTTCAATTTTATTTATTTATTTATTTATTTATTTTATAAAATATAAATGCACAACAAACACATGTATCCTATAAAATAAATTATACAATATAAAATGAAAGGCAGCAGAAAGAAGAAAAAAAATCTTGTTATATCTGCCCCTTTTCAAAACAATCAATTCAAACAATAATTATCTATATGTAACAAAAAAATGAATAACTCATCTCAATTCACCAATTTAAACACATTAAACATTTAAGCTACTTCATATATATTTCTTCAACAATTCACTTTTGATCATTTTCTTAAACACAAACAGTGACACAGCCTCTTTCACATCACAGTCAAAATCATTCCACAATCCAACTCCTTGGACTGAGGTATACCGTCCCTTCAAACTAGTTCTATATTGTGTCTTTACAAAAATATCAGTTCCCTTTAGATTATAATTGCTCGATCTTTTAACAAAAATATTTCTGAATATTTAAGGGTAGTACATTGTTATGAGCTTTATACAGCACCATTAATACATGGTAATCTACTAATTCATGGAACTTCAGTAATTTCAATTGAAAAAGTAATATACTTGATGGATGACAGTAATGTTTTCTAGCAATAATCCTTACAGCTCTTTTCTGTAAAATAAAAATGGGTTTTGTTATAGTTTTGTATGCTTTTCCCCAAACATCAATACAACAAATCAAATGTGGAACAATGATTGTGTTATACAACAAATACAACACTTTGTCATTCAATAGGTCCTTAAGTCTATATAGAACAGCAATGGATTTAGATATTTTCATTTTTACAGAGTCTATATGTTGTTTCCAAGTTAGATTGTCATCAATGACAACACCCAAGTTTGATTACTTGAAGTGTCCATCTTAAATTGTGTTGACTCCAAAAGTTCATCGGTTGTAGATTTAGCACTGATGATTACTTACTGTGTTTCATTATAAAATCTGTTCAGTGGTTCATACAGTAGTTTGCTGACAGACAGGAAACAAATGCCTGCACACACAAGAACAAGCCGTTTTCATGCCTTTCATGGCAGTGGACAATAATAATGAATACATAATAATACATACATAGTGAATACAAATCTTTGTGGACATGTGAGTGGAACAATAAAAACACTACTGTATTCATATCTTCAAATTTCAACTGAATTAGCCTGGATTTTATGATATTTTTATGACAGCTACATTACACATTTGAAATTATTATTATTACTTTTTCTTCATTTACCCTTTATTTATCCAGGTAGTCTCATTGAGCCACGAGAACTCATTTTCAAGAGAGATCTGTTTAGGAAATGAGGCACATTTAGTTACCATCACCTTCATCACAACCTCCTCTTTAACATTGTGTGTACATTGCATGTATGTATGTATGTATGTATGTATGACCTAATCAGAAGCTATGTTTGCTACTGTCCCAGCTCCTCGTTTCATGGGTCTGGCGTGAGCTGTGAAAACTGTGAGAAAGACGGCGTCTTCCACCAGTATGCTTATCAGGCATCCTCGCCTCGTATATGCGACACGTCGGGCTACTGGACACCTGAAGAGGCAGTCGGTCAGTCTGAGAGCACTTTGTTTGCCTGTTTAGATCTGTTGTTGCAAACGTGTTTCTGAAAGAAAGATTTACGTCTTTATGCTTTTTTCTCCATGAAAATTAGGATTATGTTTCTGACTAAACATTTTATTTTACTTAAATGGGGTGAGAGGAAAGAAACACAACCAAACAGGACGCAATGTGGAAGAGAGTGAAAAAAATAAATAAATAAAAATCAGAAAATATGCAGAAATAAAGAAGACATTTTAAACGCAATATCACTTTTCTTTTCTCCAGTGGAAACCTACTGAAATACGTGGAAATCCTTTGCTGGACTTTATGCTTTGGAAACAAGAGGCAAAGAGGAATGGGGGATTACAGTTCATAAGGATGATAATAAGTCAATTATAGTCTTAGTCTAAACAATGGTGTGCACCTAAGAGAAGACAGCCAGTGTGTTGGCTTTCCTCACTCATTTCCCACTATGTCTTGTAAAAGACGTTGTCTCTACAGCTGCTTGTTAGGATTGTTAATATCACCTTCAGCTGAAAAAGCAGAAGGACCAGAACACATTCAGCTCCTCAAACTCTTACTTGGTAAATATTGCCTGTCCTTGACTGATGTGAGTCAGATTTAGAGTCTATTTTTAAAACTGCCTCCTAGCGTGAGGCATCACAGTACTTTATGTGGTAAGTGAACATTTACAGAGGCTTTCTATTCAATGTAAGCAAGTTATTATGAAATAGTTGGAGGGGAGTTTGTGTGGCTAAATGGGCTGTAGAGCAAAACCAACCAATTATAAGCAGTCGTTACTTTGCAATATCTGAAGAGTTGCTCTTTTTTTTTCTTCATTACCTGGATCACTGGATCAGTGGTAGCTTGTTTTACTTCAGCAGCTGTTCTACTGAGAGACTCACAAAACGGTAAGTAATATCTGTTTAGGTTTCATGGTTTAGTTTTTATGAAACTCACTGCAAAAAACAAAACAAAAACTTCAAACTGATATATTTTTAGTAACATAAGTAGTGTTTCCAGCAAGATTGTGGCTGGATGTTTATTGTTGATTCAGTTTTTACGCCTAAATGAACCTTTCAGCTGTCAGTGTTTGCAATTCTTGAATTTCAAACTTAATCCTGTGCACATATTGATATCCTGAAGTGGAGAAAGCAATGAGTACGTTCTGCTTGCAGTGAAGTATGTTGGTGCTCATCAGTGATGGTGTAGTTTACAGAAAATGCTGCATTCAGTGTCCTTGCATTATCAAAATATGCAATATTGTTAGACAAATCCATATAAATATCTCCATACACATGCATTACAAAGAAGTACAGTAAGTTTTTTTGACAATGACATTTAAAATAATTTTAGTTATTTATTTTGTTACAACCCAAATTCTACAAAAAGTTGGAACATTATGAAAAATCTTGTTTAAAGCCCAGTGAAAGAAGTTGCAACTCAGATAAATCTATCTTTTTATCACAATGGAACATAGTAAATATATCATAGCATTTTTTTAAAAACAAACCAACAATAAAGGAAGTAATTTTGGGCAGCACAGTGGCTCAGTTGGTAGAGCTGTTGCCTTTCAGCGAGAAGGTCACCAATTCAAATCCCAGCTCTGGACCTTTCTGGGTGGAGTTTGCATGTTCTCTCCGTGCATGTGTGGGTTTTCTCCAGGTACTCCAGTTTCCTTCTGCAGACCAAAAACATGCATGTTAGTCTGATTGGTAACTCTAAATTGTCTCTAGGTGTGAGTGAGAGAGTTAATGGTTGATTGTCTCGTTTGTCTCTGCGTGTCTCTGTGATCGACTGGAGACCTGTCCAGAGTGCCCCCATCTTCTCACACAGTGACTGCTGGATATGGGCACCAGTGACCCCCTGTGACCTGAAAAGGAAGAAATGGATAAAAGATAATGGATGGATGGATGGATGATGCACACTTTTTTTCTTTTTTTTTGTTGAAATTTTGAATTTTATAGCAATAACCATGACAATATGTCAAAAAAGACATGACAGGGCCAACCAAGAAACAGGAAATAGAGCCTTTTTTGGCACTCTTCAAAAGCCTGCCTCACTGATGGTGTCATGGTGCATTAGTGCTACAAAGTAGAAGCAGGTTTTAGAACAACATATGCTCCCATCCAGAAGACGTCTGTTTCAGGGAAGGCTTTGCATATTTCAGCAAAACACTGCTAGCTCACATTATTCATTACTATTGCTTAATACCAGGAGTCCATGTGGCTTTATCATGTTACCTATGACATATTTTCATGTTTGCTTGTGGCAGATGATAGACAGTTCTTCAGACTTCACCAGTAGCTTATAGAGCCACATGCTGACTATGCTACTGAGAACATTTTTTTCCCACAATAATTTTTTTTTTACGCTGAAACTTCAGCGTTTGTCTGTTACATTTTCACTAAGGTCTGAGGTTCAGGGTCAGACTCTTTGGGTTGCAGACATATGCTGCTTGTTTTCAGTGCTGTATTAGGTTTTGCAGCTAGTCAGACAGCAACACATAACTCAGGAATGTGTTGATATAAAAACGATCTTTTCTTAACGCTGGATTTTTTTCCCCTTAGATCTTTATAGTGTGTAACAAATTCATATCAGTTGTTTCTGCTCGTGTCTTTGCTTTCAGTTGAACAACGGCCCATTATTACTGTGTAAAATGAAACTTAACCTGAAAAATCTCATTTTGCATGAGAATACCTTATATTTCTGACTGAATAAGGGAAACATATGTTTTTTATTGTTGTGGACCGAGATGGTGTAGAGGCAGGGCAGCCGGCTCAGGACTGGATGTTCCCGGGTTCGATCCCCGGTCACTGCATACCTCGTTGTGTCCTTGGGCAAGACACTTAACCCCAAGTTGCTCCCGGT
>JARVGQ010001954.1:10104129-10116441 GCA_031762355.1 Hypsolebias martinsi | reverse complement strand
CCCACCCCCCCCCCACACCTACACACACCCCTGCACCCTCCCACCCTCTTCTGGCATCAATTAGTTTACAAATTAAGCCTTGAAGATTATAATTGATTTATGGTGATAAGATAGTTCCAACCATTGTCTTTCACCCGCTTCTTTCATTTTGGTTCATGGGGGTCACCGGTGCCCATGTCCACCAATCACTGTGTGAGGGGCGGGGTACACCCTGGACAGGTCGCAAGTCCATCACAGGGACACATAAAGACAAATGAGATAAACAACCATTCACTGTCTCACTCACACCTAGAGACAATTTAGAGTTACCAATCAGTCTAACATGCATGTTTTTAGTCTGTGGGAGAAAACTGGAGTACCCAGAGAAAACCCATGCATGCACAGAGAAAGCATGCAAACTCTACCCAGAGAGGCCCCCGGACTGGGATTTGAACCGGCAACCTTCTCGCTGAGAGGCAGTGATAAGATGGTTTTTCACAAAAAAAAAAAAAAAATCCAGATGACCTGACTGCACTTTGTTGGATGTTATATCTGGATTATTGAGCATGAACTTTGATGTTTTGAACCACTTTGGCTATGGCTGCCTCGGAGGAGTTGACGAGGGAGAGGGTGGACTCCAGAAACCATCTTATCACCATAAGACTGGCTGGACCACTATGAGAGTAAGCACTTATGGGACTGAGTTTGTTGTGGCCCCTCGGAATGATGAAGTCCTTTGGAAGAAGGACGAAACATCTCAACAAAAAACAGAAACCATCCAGAGGACCTGACTGAACTTTGTTGGATACTTGAACACATTTGACATGTGTGGATTAGAGAAAACACAGTAAACTCAAACATGGGCATCCAGTTTTTGCTTTCCAAAATTATTGAACTTGTGTGTTGTATACACCCTGAAAAAGAACAGTTCGAATCAATCATTAAACATCTCAAATTAATATTGATTGACATTCATACTAAAGATAAGGTATGTAAACTTCTGAGCACAACTGTGTTTTACATTTTCTTAGATACAAACGTAAATCCAACATTAATGGCTTACTTTAACTGCTGAACTAAAAAAAAAAAAAAGTTATTTATAACAAAACATAAACGTCATCCCCAAACTGGTTTTAGGATGGCCTTACTAACTGTGTGGGGGTTAACTTGATAAATGTTCTCCTATTTAAAGACAAATACTTATTCTTGGTATGTACATGTAAATAAATGTATCTCTGAGTGCTCACTGGCGTTCATATCTGTGTTTTATAATGTTCTGGCAGGTGCTTAAGACAGTACATGTTCTTCTTGAAAAAGCCTGCACCATGGAGGTGGAAAATTTATGAAGACAAGGTGTGGGTTTGGCTGCTGCTTTGTCTCTGTTTTTAACCATGATTTCAGGGGAAATGCTGCATAAACAGAACCTAGCTGACTTTTTAATTATCTGTCTGGGACGACAGCATTCTGACAACTCTGGTAGCTTCATTGTTCAGGGGTCTTTGCATTTGTCAATACAGTATATAATGCATGAACAAAAACCAAAATACTAATTGACCCCAACACAAGACTTTGTCTGTAATATATTATTGAAATGGAGAATTGTATCAAACCCCTTCATGGTGGGAGTTGGACCCTCCAGGGCTGCCCGTTGTCACAGATTCTGTTCATAACTTTTATGGACAGAATTTTTCGGTGCAGCCAGGGGGTGGAGGGAGCGCAGTTCAGTGGCCTCAGGATTCCTTCTCTGCTATTTGCAGATGATGTGGTCTTGTTGGCATCATCGTGTCATAAACTTCAGCTCTCACTTGAGTGGTTCACAGCTGAGTGGGAAACAGCTGGGATGAGAATCAGCACCTCCAATCTGAGGCCATCCTCCTCAGTTAGAAAAGGGTGGATTGCTCTCTTCGGGTCGAGGGTGAGGTTTAGTTTTAAGTGGAGTAGTTCAAGTATCTTTTGGGTTTGTTCATGAGTGAGGGAAGAATAGAACGTGAGATTGACTGAAGGATTTGTGCAGCATCTGCAGTATTGCGGACTCTGTGCCTGTCCGTTGTGGTGAAGAGTGAGCTGAGCTGTAAGGCAAAGCTCTCTGTTTACTGGTCCGTCCATGTTCCTCCCCTCACCTATGGTCACGAGCTTTGAGTTGTGCCTGAAAGAATGAGATTGTGGATGCAGGAGGTTGAAATGAGTTTCCTCTGCAGGGTACCTGGACTCTCCCTTAGAGATAGGGTAAGAAGTTCAGTTATCCGGGAGAGACTCGGAGTAGAACCACTGTTCCTCCACAGCAAGGCTAATCAGTTGAGGTGGTTTGGGCCTCTGGTGGTGATGCCTCCTGGGCACATCCCTAGGGAGGTGATTCAGGTATGTCCGACTGGGAGGAGAGCCTGGGGAAGACCCAAGACATGCAGGAGAGACCATGTCTCTTGGTTGTCCTGGGAACATCTTGGAGTCCTCCCAGAAGAGCTGGAAGAAGTGGCTGTGGAAAGAGATGTCTGGACCTCCCTGCTCAAACTGCTGCCCCGAGACCCGACTTTGGAATAAATCTTGGATAATGGATGGATAGATAATGCCTGAAGAAGAATGAAAACACAGATTAACCCTAACACAAGTTGTGGTCTGAAATCTATTATTTATTGTGACAGTATGCGGTTAAATGCAGAAAATACCTAGTTACAAATGTTGTTATGGTCAAATAAAACTTATTGTCAGGCTATGCAAGTCTTACTTAGAATATACAGATACAGATATTCTTCATTATCACTCCACCACATGTACTACATATCACTCCACCACATGTAGTACATGTGGTGGAGTGAAATTATGTACACAGGGTCGCATTTACATCCAACAATAAACTGTAAAAGAAAAACAGTAATAAGATGTAAGATATGAACTAAGAAAAACATCAACTAAATATACACTAAGCACTAATAGCATAAAAAACAATATGCCGAACAGCAGCACAAACATGAGTCTGTGTGAGCAGATGAGCACAAATGAACACAGCAATATGAAATAAAAGTTAATTAAAAAAATTACATGAGCTCAAGCGTAGTTGCTGCTATAGTATCTACCAAGAATAGAAAGATTTATGATTTATCATTTAAAAAGATGTATTCAAGCCATGACCATTTAGCAGAAAAGGGTGATTTTAGCTTCTTTTTTTTTTCTTGAAATAATTCCTTTGAAGTCTGAGAAAAGAGCAGAAATCTTTCTAGTAGCTGCTCTCTCCCTGAACATGTAGGCTCTTTGAAATGTCTTCAGCAGACCATCTAACAAAGCCAAAAGGCTCTCTGGCGTTCTGCACGTACTCTCATGTTGTTGGCACTTTAAGGAAACCCTTAAGATTTAAAGGGAAACATTAAAATGGCTTTTATCATGGTGCGTTTCAGATTAAATGTAATTTAAATTCCACAAATGTTGTGCCGCTGCATAGTTTTTTTTAAGAAGTTGTGTACTGGCCAGTGCATTACACAAACCAGCTTTAGGAAGTGCTCTTAACCAGTAATGTGCAGCATAACTAATACAATTTGTCTACTAGTGATAGTCAGAGGTCATCTAATAAAGCAGCCTCTCTTGCCGAGTTATATTCAGTGAATCGATTTGTCATAGTGGGAAGGCCAAAACCAGCAGTAATTCAGGATCTTCACAAACATTTAGAGTGGAAGCAGTTTAAGCTGCAGGTCTCAGGTCATAAATAAGCACTGCAGATTTAATGTCTCCATTCATTTAAGACATTTAAACACGCAACATCTTAGTAGTGTCTAACTTACGGCCACAGGAAGCATCAGGCTACAAACTAATCAATCTTTAAAAGTTGGCCACTCTTGCCTCTTACTTAACTCGGCGTTACTCGTTTGCTCTCAGTTGTTGCAACTTAAAAAGGTCCAGTAATTGAAATGTACTGAATCAGTTCTGTCTCTGGATCTTCTGTCTACGGGGGGTCATTCAACTCTTGGCTAAAGACAAATGAAACACCAGGTTCTAATGTTTTCTTTTTTTTATTTTCCAGATACAGTATTTGTGCAAATGCCAATTTTTGACGTTATACACTTGAAAAGGGAAAATATTTCTCAATTTGTGATAGTAATGTCTTAATAAGGCAACTCAGACGAGATCTTTTTTATGTTACGTATGTATAAACTATTGCCTAAAGTATCAAATACAGCACTGTCTCAGATGGAGTCAGGATTATTGGACACCTATTCCATTTCTTCAGACTGGAGAGACAATGTCTTCCAGGTCATCTGTATAACTCCTCCCTTTTGGCACTCTGTAAAAGACGGATTTAAGATTACAGTTTCTTGATTTAACGTGTTTGGATTTTGATTGAAACATCTTTAAAACATACTGAACAACCCAAATACTGTCTTTAGACATTAGATATCAATCTCAAGTATCAATACAGACATTACTGTAAAACCTTCAGAGTTGTTAGGAGGATGACGTGAAGGCTGTAGAGGAAGAAAAGACACAGTATGAGTACTAAACTCCAGAATTATCTCAGTACTGTAGTACCAATTGACAAGATCCAAGTTTTGGATTCACAAGTTCAGCTGGACACAATTTTTATTATTTTAAACCTGCTGATGGGAGTCTGGATCCTCTCACTGGACTGGTCCAAAAGAGAGAACACTGTTAGTTGGTTGTAGCACCCTGAGAATGTGCAGAACAGCAGAAGATTAGCCACTAACCTTCTCAGATAGTTGAGGAGAGTTTGACGAGGGCAGAGCCAACTTCCAGAGCTTGGAGGAGCAGTGTCAGTGGTGGTAATGACATCACCATAAGTGGTGGGCAAGCAGCTGGAGAGGGAGGCCTTTAATGCTGAGAGTAGATCTGACAGAGGAGCAAATTTTAATCGTGGTCCAAGTGATGGAGCACGGGTCATACATGAGAAAGCTGAGGTCAGAGAATTAATGCAAAGGAGAATCCTTAATCAGGTACATCATCATGGGGTGGCTGTGGCTGAGTGGTTAGAGCAATTGTCCTCCTATGCAAGAGTTGGCAGTTTGATTCCACCAGCAGTCACATGTTAAGTGTCGCCAGGCAAGACACTGAACCCCTCATTGCCTCCGATGTGTGTCCTATCGATGTTTAAATGTGATAAAGCACTGATTATTCTGTGTAGAGATCTAGTAGAGTGCTGTATGAATGGGTAAATGAGGCCACAGATTGTAAAGTGCTTTGAGTATCCCAATAAAAAAGAAAGGTGCTATATAAGTACAGTCCATTTACCATAAAAATTTGAAACGGGAAAAAGTTCAGGTTTTTTTGTTGTCAGTTACTTCAGAAAGAGATTATTAGTATTCTGATGTTGTCTCTGGTTCAGGAGTGTTTTTGACTTGAGGAGTGCAACATTTGAAGCTCATGTCTAGGATACATCTGTGCATGAGTTTTCAAAATGGAATTTTATGACAATGTTGTAATTTGCTGAGAAACTGAGTTTTGCAATAATCATCACAATTACTAGAAACTTAGGCTTACAATATTTCACTCTGTGTACAAAGTACTTAATCTATGCAATATACTTTCTGAAGTGATGAACAAAAAAAATTGAACTTTTTCACTGTATAATATTTTGAGGTGTATCTGTAGCTCAGGTATTTGGTAGGAAATCAGAGGTAAATACTTTGTAGGAAGATAAAGGTCTGGGAATTTGTGTTAGGCTGTTCCTCCTGTAATTTGATCTTTGATATGTGACAAAGAATGGCTGAAATTTTTTTTTTAATTTAATTTTATTATTATTTTTATTTTTTACTTTAATAAAGAGCTCATCACACACCCATGAAATAAACAGATTCTACTGCATCAGGAAGTCCCAGCACATTCTGGAGGATCCATTCCACCTGGGAGTTCAGCTGTTTGAACTTTGTCCTCTGTAGATGCCTCAGGGCCCTCAAATTATGAGTTTTTATGATAGAGCTACAAATCTATTTAATCAAAGTTCATGCTCAATCATCCAGGTACAAAATACAATACATAATGGTCAATCAGGTCATCCGGACAGTTTCTTTTTTGTGGAAAGGCATTTCACCCTCTATCCAGAGGGCTTCATCAGTCTGAGGAGTCTCGAGCAAACTGTTTCCCCCATTAAACAGTACACCCCTTTAGTGGACCAATCAGTTTGCTGGTGATAAATCAATCATGCAAAATACTACAATACTACCAAAGTTTATAGATTTATATTTATGTTGTGTTTTTTTTTTTTTTTTACAGTTTTTTTTTTTTTTGTCCAGCATTGTTCAGATTTCAGATATTGCCTTATAGGCATGCACCATTAAAAGTTTTCTCAAAAGCCAAATAATCTGGAAGATAAAATGAAAAAAAAAAAAAAAAAAAAAGTTTTAAGTTGTAAGGTAGTAATGCAAAAATAAAGGTTTTGTCTTTAAGGTCATTATTTTATCATCAAACAAATATGCAGGAAAATTTTGTACGTGGTTTTTGCTAAAAGGCAACTAAGTCCAGCTAATAAGGTCCCTGTTTTTAACAAGCACTAAAAAAAGTCTTGCATGCAACAAAAAAGCTTTTATTTTTCTCCTTTTTACATACGTAGCTGTGTTTTATAACCACATATAAATGTAACTGTTCTTATCAATTGCATTATTTTTGCCATTATTTAACTTCATTGTGCTTTAGTATATGGTATATTGTACATTGACACTGCAAAATAGTTTACAAATAAAGTGCTTTGCATAAATAAATCTTGTTTTACTGTTGTGTTGAACTAAATCTCAGCCATTTGTATGTCAGACGGGCACACCAGATCCTCTGATAATAACATTATAAAACTTGGCGTATGTTTAGCAACGTTTGTTCATTATTCTGGCCTATGTTTCAAACAACCTAATAGTGTTGTGTTCAAGACCACCTAACTCGAGACCATGTCAAGACCAAGACCAGAGTGTACAGAAACCGAGACAAGACCAAGACTTTTAGGGTCCGAGACCAAGTCGAGACCAAGACCTCAAATGAAATAAATAAAATATAAAATTTTATTATAAAATATTTTTTATAAAAGTTACATACTGCAACTTTAAGTTTGCTTTTGAGTGAATATGACAGTTTTTATAAGTTTTCAAAGCTACATAACAAAGAAATCAGACATTCAGTGGCCTAACTTTATGTGATTCAACAATAAAACTACACAACTGTTAAATTAGAAGCAGGTTCATCACATGCCAATACTTAAAAAACTGAAGTGGAAAACGCTCTTCATACAGTAAGTCCGAACTCAAGACTAAGGATAACCATGTAGTTGCACAGTGGTTTCAATAAAGTTGTTGATGTACACCTAAAAACAGTTCATGGACATTAGTTACAAGTATATTCTTTGTGATTTAAATAGCCAGATTTGATAACTGATTATTTGGCAGACATCTTCTCAATCACTTCTCACTTTCTTGGAGCGACGTGTGCAAGTGAAAGGGGGTGGACGAGACAGTGGTAACAATAAATGTATTTAGCCATGAGTCACGTTATCGCTTGGATTTGAACCAGTACGTTTTGCATCCAATAAAAACAAGGATGTTAACAAATAAACTGGACAATATTCTGGCAGTTTAGTGATATTTACACAGTTGTGGTCTTGACTGGTCTTGAAATAAAATCCCGAGTCCTCAATGTCCAAGACCGAGACATGACCGAGACCAAATGCGGTTGAGTCCGAGACGAGACCATCAAAAACTGGTCTTGAGACTGGTCTTGAGACCAGACACAAGACCAGTCTCAAGACCAGTCTCAAGTACTACAACACTAGCTTTATCTCATCCATACACCGATGGAACACACATCAGAGGCAATGCTGGGTTCAGTGTCTTGCCCATGAACACTTCAGCATGTGACTGCTGGTGGAATCAAACCCCCACCTCTCGCATTGGAGGACGACCACTCTAATCACTCAGCCACAGCCGCCTTAAGGGACGGTTGGGGCAGAAAAACTTGCAAGTTGAGCAAAAATTAAACTATATTTTGATGTTAAGCCTTAATTAGACAGCACACAGGTTCATACAGAAAGAACCCCCACCCCAGATGCTTAAAGATCTTAGTGAAGTGAATCACTCAAACTGACATCAGATGATCTTAGTGATTGTGGGACAAATGAACACTTTAGTGGATGTTCATTCTCTGTGGAACATCCAGTCATTCAACAAACACCAAAACACACAACAGGATGAGAAGCAATATATTTTTCACAGTTCATAATAGCAATAATCTCATTTTTATGGACAAAAGAGATGGAATCCTGTTAGCTGACACTGCTCTTGAAGCTGTAAAAACATTGAAACAATGCATCCTTCTCACACTCAACCACCTTCAAGCAGCTTGTGAGAAACTAACACTGAATTTAGAGATTTGCTGTAAATTTAAAAATAAAGATGTTCTGGTAGACAATACGGAACAAAGCATGCTAAAGATGGTGAAGCTGAATGATGGTCATTTCATTTATCTTTCAAAAGTGAGGTGAGAAAAACAGCCTTATTGGTAATATTGACCCGTATTGTGTGTAAATAGTTACTGAACTGAGCTAAAGTGGAATTTAGTTATACATTTACCATTCCTGGTAAATGTTTTTAAAGTGTGTGGTTTCTGTGGAGCTTGATTTTACTGTGCAAAAAAAGAAACATATTTCTATTTGTTAGAAACAAGATGGCAAAACAAATGCACATGTTGACTACTGTCTAGATTATGACAGGAAAACTTTCTTACCTGTTGATGGAGGTCATGTTGTTAGTGGCACAAGGGAACATAAGGAAAAAGAAACAACAAAAACACATTAGCTCTGAATATAACTGAAATTTAAAAAATCCAAACATCTATAATATGTTAGTGTTAGGACTTCTAGCACACCATAGAAAACAAGTATAGGATGGTTTTATTATTTAAAATGCAGTTTTAGTCTCCAGAAGGGAAAGAGTCATCACTAATCAGATATTTTGCAACCAGTGAAACTGCTTTAATAGTGAGTGTTGTCACAGTAATAAGTTATAATAAAGATATAAATCAAATTTAAATAATAATTCATCAAAGCATAAAGTGTGATTAAGTGTTATGTGTGTGGAGGACACAGAGAACTACAGTGGGAAGTTTATTTTAAAAGGCTATTGCAGTTACAGAGGATTAAAGAATTAAACTGTAACATAATTTAAATAAAGTAAGAGTGTTTTCCTCCTGGTTTTCTCCATCAGATGTTTAGGGTCAGCTTTTCACAAATGTGCTAACAAGTAAAAAAAAAATAAATAAAAAAAAAAACAACATTTGATTTTGTTTGGCCATAAATTGCGATATAAAGAGAAACAATCATATTTTAGGCAACACTTAGATCAGAAGAATGTGTGTTTTTTAGATATCTCAGCAGCTGGCCTTGAAAATAAATTAAAAAAATTAATTTACTTTAAGAGATTTCAAGTGAAGTGTTGAGCCTCGATGTGTGGGTTATATTCACAGAAGAGTTTAGCTTTTTGTTAAGATGAAATTCTTTGGATGACGACCTAAAAATGGAAAAACACCAGGACGACTAACAGAGACAAGTCTCCTAACATCTAACATAAAACAAGTGAATGTTCCTCTTTAACTTGGTCTTTGCTTTAAAAGCAGAAAAACTATTAACTTGTTCTTTCACATAGAAGCTGAACTATTTGGACAGTGAGTGCTACAGTGTCGTCAGACTAGAATAATGTTGTAAAATACTTTTTATATACATTTAAAATAAAGAAATATACAGTCAACCTGCAGAGAAAGTGTGCTAATTGAAAGTTTTGCATTACCAGCTTAAACTGCATTATATTATTGAAGAAAGAAAAAAAAAAACAGCTTTGAACACATTTTACTTTACATTTACAGGACAAATTAGCTTAACTTTTTTTTATCACTATATTATATTTAGTAGATAAGTAGAGGTTTGAGAAGCTCAAAAGGCAACAGCAAACTGTCTTTATCATGCAAGAACCTTGATTATGTGAATGCTTTTATAGACAAAACGGAGATAGTATGAGATAGAACAGGCAGCTGAAATTTAGATGAAACAGCAGAGCAAGCAGGACATTATTTAGAGAGCAGGCCATGAAAAACAGCTGTTATGATCATGGTGACTGATACACAGAAGCAAGCAGAGGAAAATCAAATAAGACAACTTCTGAGTTCACTCTCCTGTGGGTTTAGTTAGAAAGGGCCCGACCAGCACAATACATTTGTGTCCCATACTCATCATGCCAGATGATGTACAAGAACTCAAATGTTTTTTTTCTAGTGAATATCTTCCAGTTTTCATCTTTTAAAATGTTAAAGAGTGACGGATAACTTTAAAACAAAATATACGTACATATCCTACAAACTGGTTAACCAAATTCAATTTGTCGGGCCCTAGTTATTACACTTTCACAGAGGAAAGGATGAAACACCAAACAGGTCTTGGTGCTCCATCCACAGGCTGAGCCATGCATACAAACATACAAAAAGTACTACTTTCTGCAGTCCTAAGTTAGGAACGTTTCTGTTCTAATCTGCCACACGTTTTATATTTGTCCCTGCAGTTCACCAACCTTCCACTGAGGGGAGCTGTGTCGACGAGGACTCCTGGTGCTCTGAGTGTGCAAGGAGAGAGGGAGGGCCTGCTTGGGTGATGGAAGGAGGGGGTGTGGCTGAGCTAAGTGACATGGCAACACCTTTGGGAGGAGTGTCTGATGATGAGAGGGCGGTGGAGGGGGCCGTAGACGTGGGCGCTGCAGTTTCTGTTGCTGTACTGACAGTAGGAGTGGCTGTGGAGGACATGAACGTGGCTGAGGGGACGAACGGCTTTGCATTAACATTAAGGACCGAGCCGACTACAGCTGCTGCAGGAGCTAAAGGTGATGAGTAGGTGGAAGGGGTGAAAGCTGGAGGGAGGTGTGGAATGGTGTCTGCAGGGTTAAAAGCAGAGGCTTGTGAAGAAAGGATGCCAGTGTCTACCGGGGTGGACTTAGTTAGGGAAGGGGCGGCAATGGTGGAGGTGTTGGTGATAGGGGTGGTGGTCTGTGAGTCAGGGGTGGAGCCTGGAGGAGTCTGGAGGACTGAATCAAGGAAAGAGAACGTCTGGGAGACTGGGCTCAGATTGTCTCCGGTCAGTAGAGAGAGACTACCGCTGCCATCGCCAGTCACACTTTTCTTGTCAGCGCTGGTGGCAAAACTACTGTGAGGCTCAAGCTTACTGCTTGAAACTTTCTCTTCGTCTGCCTTTGGCCCATCTTTACCAGACAGAGGGTAGTCGTCTACACACATGGGTTCATAGGCACGTGGAGATAAATCTTTTACAAAGCTAACGTGGGAAGAGTTAGTGAAACTGGTGGGGATTTGGTCAGGGGCAGTGTCAGCAGCTGCAGCCCACTTAGGAGCAACTGCAGCCGGTGTTGGGGAGACAGGCTGCTGGGGGGCACCCCACGCCTCTGGAAGTCTTGCCCGACTCTTAGTCTTCCTACCTTTTACCCTACCCCCTCCTCCACTCTCTCGTATCTCCCACTCCCAGTTCTCCTCCTCGTCTTCGTCATCCTCTGCCTCCCTTCCGCCTTTCTCCTGCATCCCATGCTTGTTTGAGGGGCCAGTGTTTTCCAACAAGTTGTAGACCTCATCACGGTCCTTCCTCTTCTTCTTCCGCCGTCGCTGCTTGCCGGACTCTCCCCCTGTCCCCACTCTCTCTGGACTGAGGGGTTCAGAGTTGGAGGATGTGGGACTGCTGTCGTCCACTGAGCCACTGGGGGAGAGGATGGGAGCTGCCGAGGGGGGGGAGGGGGGGGGGGTTATCAGAGGAGGAACCAGTCACATACTATGTCAGAAAATGTGAGCTAAAAAGCAACAGATTGTGGTGACTTTGAGTGAGATCTGAAATCAACATTGTCTAATTTGGTGGCTGCATCTTGCTGCAAACTGAGATTAATGATTGGTCACATCAGTGCTGTAAGTTTAAAACAAACATCTGGGATAATTTGACTGCAAGCTGACAGCTCTAAGTAAATCAGTTCATACCTCAATGCATTTTTACTGCACCTGGATCAAATGTAGACTAGACAAGAGACAATTTTAGACGACAAACCATTCTTCATCACTCAAAAAAAAAAAAAAAAAAAAAATCCAGTGAATGAATGAAGAACTGGTGATTTTTGAAGTGATGTTCTGTCATATCAATAGTTTGTACCTGTTCAACCATGACATCAGTCATAGAGCACAGAGTAAAGAGAAAATGGAAGAAATCTTGGTCCAGGCTGCCCCTTTAAATATAACGATGCTGACAACTAGGCCTGTCACGATAACAAATTTAGCTGGGCGATTAATTGTCTCAGAAGTTATTGCGATAAACGATAATATTGT
>JARVGQ010001954.1:10017436-10027700 GCA_031762355.1 Hypsolebias martinsi | reverse complement strand
ACACACAAAAACACAAAAACACACACACACACACACACACACACATATATATATATATATATATATATATATATATATATATATGTCAGCCTTTTGTTTGTAGTTTGTGCTAGAGGTTGGATGGAAATGAACTGAACAAAAATGCAATTTAAACAGAAACAGAAATTAGCTTATAGAAAAGTAAAATCTCTGCATTCAGAGACATGGCTGATGAAAGTTGCCAAGGATGTCTCTGTCCTTGCACTCCTGACCAGCCAAACTTTAATTCGTCCCTGTCAAGCCGGCTCACTTCCTACTAATCAGCTCTCATCATTCTATCTTCACTTGCCACCTTTTTGGCAGATGGAAATTAAATGTGGCAGTTATATTAGGCCAGGCGGGGGCCTTTTAGGGCAAAGAAAATTGGCAATGATTAGTTCAGTTTAGTTTTGGTTACGTTCAGCACTGTTCGATGTCAGCTGAGACCCATGGGGGATATTAAAATGGATGAGCAGTCCAGCCTTGAGACACCTAATGGCCAAACATATGTGGCATATGCTCCTGTAAAGTTTTTTGAAACTTTATAATGTTTTAAAAAAGTACAAAATACTTACATATGTTATAATAATAATTGTAGTGTTGTAGCGACACCATAAGAGTGCATTTAAATTAATTTTATTTTTTGAAAAATAAAATTTTTGTTGATTTTTTTTTTTTTTTTTTTTTTTTTTTGTGTAAGTGTAATGGCTGAGTCTGTTAGCAAATTGTTAGCTTCTCAGTAATTTATAATAATAATAATAATAATAATAATAATAATAACAATGAATTTAATTTGTAACACGCTTTTCATTAACAAAAATCTCAAAGTGCTACAAGGTGCAACTAAAATCAATGTTAAAATAAAAAAATAAATAATTAAGTGTTGAATGTTAATCTGTAGGTTTTGTTTTCTGCTCAAATTAAGCATTTGTTAAAACTTTAAAAAACACATCTTCCAATTCCACATTGTCCTGCCTTTATAGCCCTGCAATTATTTTCCCGCCTTTTTAGCCCTGCAGCCTGCTTAGCTAAAGGCTAATTACTCCAAAAGAAATATGTGAAGATTTTTTTGTTTCATAGTGTTCAAACAACATGTAACAATCTTATTATGATGACAATATGATGCCTTGGGTTCAATATTTTTTTAGAAAGTTTACTTTTTTTCCCGGCTGCTCTCTGCATTAGGGGGTCGCCACAGCGAACTGAGTTGCACAAAGATTTGGCAATTATTTTTATGCCGGATGCCCTTCCTGACGCAACTACAGATCACCAAGCTATCACAGCCCTCAGTGTGAAGCAGAGAGCTGCTTTCCAGGGTGCCCGGAGGAACAGATGGTAGAGTTTAAGGGCCTTGCTCAAGGGCCCAGAGTGGGGCAAAAGAGGGTGGAGGCAGGTGTGGGTGCTTCAGCTATCCCACCCAGTTTCTGATGTTGTCAGTACATGGAGTTGAATCGATGATCTTCCGATCACAGGCTCACCTTCTTTAACCTCTGCTCCACCACTCACACATTTTAGAAAGTTTAACATAATAACCATTAATAACCATCAGATCTTGAACGTCCCAACAACTACACCAAAGCTTTGAAGGAATTGTGTTTCTCTATTGTTGCTATTAAAATATGCAAAGACCTGCCTTAAAGCATCAGACAGGTGTCCTCCCTGTCTGATTTTAAATCACTTCTTAAAACTAACCTCTTTTCCTTGGCTTTTGACACCAACTGAGATGTTGATTTTTAGTTTAATTTTAGTTTATTTTAATTAGTTTAATTTAATTTAATTGGTCTATTTGTTTTTGTTTAATATAAGGCGGTTTTTGGTTTGTATTCATGTTTTTATTATCTAATTGTGACTGATGTTGGTTTTATTGACTAACTGTACGGCACTTTGGTCCTAAGTTTGCTTAAAGCGCTTTATAAATAAAGCTGGCCTGGCCTGGCCTGGTCTGGTCTGGTATAGTATGGTATAATGGAAAACCTAGTGAAGTGGGGTCATCTCCTAAACTTTTGAACTTTAAACTGCTCTCCAGTGGAAAGGCTGACATCTTTGTGCCATTTCATTTTTTTTGTATTGTATATTGCACCTGCACTGCATTACCATAATCTTTTTTCCAGACATTCACTGTCCCGGTTGTACAAATGACCCTAAGACCCTTTGACTTTTACTGTTTTTTTTTTTTTTTTTTTTCAGAGAAATTGCTATTTCTGAATTTCACTGAGATTGTTTGAATAGAATTGATAGAGAGATTCATATAACCTTTGACCTTTTGTCAGGCCACTTTCAGGCTTTCACAGATTTTCTGCTGCCAAACTGAATGCTGGTGACTGCGAACAGTTATTGGCAAAGGGCTACAATCTGAAAGTACTTTCTAAAAAATAATGCACCTTGTTCTATATTAGGACAACCTCACCCTCAGCTGAGCAAATGTGCACGGTGTCCTGGATTGCGACATACATGTAGATCATAATCAAGGTCTCCTGTTCTTCAAAACTGGCCACATCTGGTGGTGTACTGATCCCTTCAGCATAACAACAAAATGGCACTCCAGACCAAGCTGTGAGAAACCTTGCAAGTAATTTAGGTCACATTTAGCTCACTCAGCTTGTAACCTCGACATGAACTTTTGCTTATTTATGAATACGAAATTTTGAGACAGGACATGACACATTGTATAGATGTATTACCTGAGACGTGGCATTTCTGTGCTAAATTGACTTATGGTATGCTCTACATTCATATCCAGAATCCCAGAAGTTACAATGTGAAGATAATTAATAGGAAAAAAATGCATGTCTGACCTTTAATTGCACATTTCTCAGAGGTATGTGCATAAATTGACTTGTACCTGAAAGTGAAAGGCAGCAGGTGCTTAAAGGGAGGAGGTGCATGACATTGGTAAGGGGAACTTTTCCTTCTTTTTTGCATGGGGTTTCCTGTTAAGTTGAGCTATGGACTGTAAAGGTAATTTCCAGCTGATGCTTGTAATATTTTTCTGTATCATACAAAATAAAACAAGACGGCTCCACGATCTTTTAGAAAATGTCATTTTATTTTTCTGTCATTGTCATTAATCTTTTTCCTTTTATTACCACATCTCCTATTAACAATATGCTCCAGTGAAATGTTTTCCCTTAATGCAAACACAAGAGGGAAGCTGCAAGATTTCTATGGTATTGCTGCACTGTAACAAACTCACTTCTTTGTTCTCATTTTGATTTAATTCATTTTTCATTTGGCAAGCTTTAGCTGTCTTAAATTTAAAATGTGCATTCACACACCTATCTAAGCAACTAAACTGCTGTCAGCTTCAAATCCACACCGGCTGAACACACACAGCTTTGGGTTTTGACAAGCTGTTTATTGGTTTGAAGACAAATCATCAGTAAAAATGCACACACAGCACACGCAAATATACACACACAGCTCGTTAAAAGTAATCTTCTTTTGACAGAGTCAGATGTCGCACAAAGAACTGATGACAGCACAGTAAGCACCTCCATATTTGTTTTCTCTGCTTAGAACGTCTAGTAATTCAATTTTGAATTCAATTTTTGCAAGGCTAGCTATTTTGATCTTTTTTTACCTAAAGGGTTGAGCGCAATTTGCGTTTCTGTTTGTGTGAGAAAATAAAACTTGCTTAGTTAAGTACTTATGACAATTTGGAGATTTTTTTTTATGCTTTCAAGAAGTTTGACTTGTGGTTGAATGTTAGGTTTACCTTTTCCACTCACAGAGGTAGGAGATTCAGTGTAAAACCCTATTTCAGCCTCTTGAATCTGGTACATCTTGTACTTTAGGTCATGATCCATACCATCCAACCTTAGGTCAGGGTTGGAATATAGATGGAACAATCAACCATGCATTTCCTTTTGGCTGAGCTCTATTATCTTCATTGAGAAAAACCAAGCAACATACTCAATACTGCAAGCCATGCCCTGATCCATTGGCCCATATCTTGACCACAGAAAAGTGGGAAAGAAATGATGAATGGCTATATGGATGGATGGCTCAATAGATAGATGAGTATTGGAATACCAGGTTTAGCAGTAATGTTGGATTACATAAGTTTTGGATGTAGGTTCAAAGGGAAACCAAGCAACATGTAACTATCTATCATTTTAAGGAGCTGCTTTGTAGTTCCTTGCTGCATTTGTGGCTTTATTAACTCATTTGGTGCTTGTGCTTTCAGAAATGGAAACAAAAAAGGGGGGAAATACCCAAACTAACTTTTTACTCATGCGTTGAAAAAAGAGCAGGCTACTAATACATAAACTTACATTCCTTTAATCTGTTATTCACGTTGGCAGTAAAGATACCCGGTTACGTCAATCGGAGGTCCCTAAAATGAATGTTGTTTCAGTGTGTAACTTCTCAAAAACTATGTCAGACTCCATCTCCTCTGGTCCTCTTCCCAATCTGACCAGTGATGGCATGTTTAGTCGTACGTTGTAGGTCAACTGCTGACTGCTGAAAACAATGTGGGCAAGGTAAACAACTGGAGTGCTTGTTGGGGAAAACCTGATCTGATTCACAGAGATGGCATCAATCCCACTGTGGGTTGAGCCGCTCTTCTTTCTAGAAATTTGTCTGATTTTGTTAGTCATCCAAATGACTGACAGTTCAGGAAGCAGAGTTGTAGTCCTACACTGTTACACACACAAGCCCTCATTGAAACAGTGCCAGCTCGCCCACAGCCTAAAGTAAATAAACCCAAAATCAACTGCAAAATATAAATCATGAAAATATTATTGAAATAAACACAGTTACTTTACCAGAACAAAAGAGTACAGTCATTAAATGTGAATTATTGAACATCAAAGCTCTTTTCTCAAAGTCTCTGTTAGTTAATGATCCGAAAATTGATCATCATATCGAATTTTGTTTTGTTTTTTGAATGTCCAGAGAACCAGAATTAACTTTTTTTTTAGATTTTTCTACATGGGTTATTGAGCATGCATCAGGATGATTTGTTCTATATGTTCTTAACCGAGAACATCACTCTCAGACTGCAGGTTTACTTGTGGCTCCTAGAGTTTCCAAAAGTAGGATGGAAGGCAAAGCTTCAGTTATCAGGCTCCTCTCTTGTGGAACCAACTTCCAGTTTCTGACCATGAGGCTGACACATTGTTCAGTTTTCAGACTGGGCTTAAGACTTTCCTTTTTGATAAATCCTATAGTTAGTGTCAGCTTGAGTTTCCTGAGCTATCCCTTAGTTAGTTTTTATATGCTCTGTTATGTTTTATATTCTGTTTTTTTTTATTTATTTATTTTTATATCCTGTGTGATTCCTTGTGTATGTTCCATTGTACTGAAACTCTGGCACAATAATTTACTGCGGGGTCAATAAAGTTCTATCTTATCTTGCTATAGGCTTAAACTGCTGGAGGACAAATTGACCACATTTCCTCACTCTACTGCTCTTTACTTTCTTATGTCTAGCTGTTTGCATTTGTCATTATTTCTATCTTAACGTGTGTTTTTTGTCTTTCCTCCCATAGAAAGTACATCTGGACCTGCCTATCTGTTTGTCCGTTTCTTTTTCCTGTCCTCTCAAACCCAGCCAGTCGAAGCAGATGGCCGCTTGTCCTGAGCCTGGTTCTGCTGGAGGTTTCTTCCTGTTAAAGGGGAGTTTTTCCTTTCCACTGTTGCCTTTGTGCTTGGTCAGGATGAGACTGCCATGAAGTGAAGATTCAATGAAATCTGCTGGCTTCCTTAGATAGAGAACTTTTACTAATTGGCTTTTATTATATGTACATGTTTTTTGTTCAGTGCTCTGAGATGACGTCTATTGTGACTTGTCTTCAGTCTTGTCTTCAGATGAGCACAAATTTTGCTTAACACATGTTACATATGATCTTTTTTTTTTGAATTTTGTTTAGTTTCAGCGCAAGTTCTGTTGAAATTGAATTAAAACCCAATTATAATGAGTAATAACTGGATGTTGGATGTTTGGCCAGTGAATCTTGATTGTTACAAATGGTGGTTTTGACACAGAATTTGTTGCCCACCCTGACTCTGAAATCAATGAACCAGCAAAGTCCTATAAAAGTGCAGTGATGACACATTTAAACATTTATCTCAACAAATACTTTATAAGTAGCCTAAAAAAAGTATTTTATGCCACATTAGACCGAATAAGCTTAACCAAACTGCAGACACCGAACAAACTTGTACTATGAGCAATATTTGTGTTCATCTGTGCGTATATGTGTGTGTGGGTACAAAGTTGATAATTTGGGGGCTGCGTTGACCCGTGCAGTATCGGGCCAAATGACTCATCATGTCTGTGGTACACAACAGATGGAGCTTGGAGTTATTCAGACTCATATAATACCACTCTATCCTTCCTCCCACACTCTCAAATGAGATGTATCTCCTGTTCATTTGCCACTAACTGACTTAAGTCAGTCCTTCTGTTTACAAAAATACATTTTAGAAGTTTGTATAATTTTATGAGAGAGAAGATGGAGGAACGTAGGGAGAGAGGTATAAAAAAGATGTTTCAGCACCTAATCCTCATATGTTGTTTGTGTGAATATATTACTGCTATTTGGAGTGAAAACCTTCATTTCCTGCCTCTCGCAGGCTTGCAGAGCCTCATTATATCGCATTTCATCAGACTTCTTTGTGAAACGTTGACTCATTTAATCTCCATTCATCTTTGTGATCAAAGCACCGTGACTTCAGCTCCTGACACCATCAGCTTTATTTTTTAACAGAAGTTTTAAAACTAAACACCTTACTTGATGCCTCTGAGGCTCCTGCATCTGCAAGTCCTCACCCATCTCTCCTCCACCTTAACATTTACTGGCATTTAATGACTTCAATGAGCTCAAATATGAAGTAGTATATGTGTATTGCCACTAGATGGTAATAGTGGATCAGCCATTCAGCTTAGGCTTTGAAGTGAAGGACACACCTAAGCACAGGCTGCACTGTTCAGCAGACAAAAAGAGGGCAAATCATGGCTAACCTTTTAAATGTGCTTGGCTGAGATGAACATTACATGGTTATGGAATATAATCATGAGCTCTCGTTGATCTGAGGTTGTGGGGAAATTAAGGCAGGCACTGGCTTAGTAAATGGAAAAGCAGTGAGATGGAAAACCGCTTTAAAAAAGGGAGACTTTTTTCGGACAGATCTTACCAATTGTACGAAGAGAAACGATAAACAGAATTAGAGTCAGCGTGGGGGAAAGTGAACGAGACGCAGATAAACAGTGCGGCTGTGCTGTGCGTCGGCCTCTGTGATACACTCTAAACTCCAAACCTGCGAAACAGAATACAGCAGAGCGCTTTAAACAAATCTGTGTGACAGGCAAATCTTCTCAGATGTGCAGAGCAGTTTTGCTGGGCCAGTGTGCAGATATGCATGCACGCACAAAGACACCTTCCCGGGCACAAGCAAGCAGCTTGTCCATGATAATTCACAGCAGCAGAGAGATACTCCGCCAGCATCCAGATGAAGAAAATTGTAAATAAAAAGTGTGAGGATTTTTTTTTTTTTTTTTTTTTAACTGCAAGGCTGACCTCCTCCATGATTGTTTGTGCCTGAGGGTTTTGAGGAAAAAATATAATGCACAAAGTGAGAAAGGGATGAGTTAAAATGACAGATAGGAATTCATTTAAGCATCATTTAAGCATGAATGTTTTGTAACAACTTGTAACAGCAGCAAAATCAACTGCTTCAATCAGCACCATATCAAAAACCCAAGAAGTAAGATTAAAAAAAAGAACTTACAACTCTGAATAAATCTGTAACATATTTTTTTTTTATTCTGCAAATTCACAGCTTGAAGCAATGGTGTCCACAGAGACCGAGCAGTGACCAAAAAAAAAAAAAAAAACAACTTGATTTATAGGTTTTATGAGGCATCATTAACCCCAGCCTGAAGTTTGATCTTTAAGTGGCCACAGCTACCAAATCAAACCTGAGCACGACATTAAATCCTCGATGCCAGCTTCTTGACCTAAAAAAAATATATATATATTTTTCTAAAGCAAATCAAGGTTTGCTATATTATCATGTGAGCAGCTGATTTACTTGGGATTTATCACCATCCTCTCACTAAAACAGGCAAGCTGAAGGAACAGATTACAGCAGTTTCTGTCATTTATAGGTAATTACAAATCTTTTTACTGGTGAAGAACAAACACATGACAAGAAAAAAGTTCTTATAACTGAATGTTAGTTTAAAAAATTCTAAACTGCACCGATGGAAGATGGATGTTCATTATAACCCTGGGATGTAAATAAATTACTTTGCTGACCCATTCTGTTTACAATTAGCCCATTTTTATAAAACACCACCAGTTTTAAAGAACACCTGAGAAACTTCTTCCACCTCAGGCATGCAGTTGGAAAAAAGGAAGTTAATACTTTAGTATTAACTTTTTTTTTTTTTTTTTTTTTAGCTGTACAGTTTTCTACAGTTTTGTTCAAGGTTGTTCACAAGGGTGAACACTGCATTTGGCTGTGGCTTTATGTGTGAACAATGCAGACTGATGTATAGCACCCCATAAGGAGGTCCAGTGAGTTTGCTGCAGGCCAGTTAAGTTACTGGTAAGTGATCTTCTGTACTCATCACAGTGCCACCTGAACTGATTGTTCAGTACACAAAGTTAGGTTGATGTTCAACAGTTCTGAATAGAACTTACAGAGGAGTGCAATCTGATAAGAACATGTCAATATCTGTTATATTTTGACTTTAACTCTAAAGCCCTATTCGCACAGGATTAATTTTACCTAGGGACCACATGCTATTTGTAATAATTACAGAGGTTGTCTGTGTTGTTAATCCCGTGCGAATCAGCCATGTCAGTAATTTGTAAAGTGAAAATTCCCCCACAAATGACCTACTATATTTTGCTGAACTCCAAGGTCCCGTGATAATACTAATCCAATGCAAACAGGAATCTGTGATGTGGACAGAAATGCGCATGATCCGACATGTAATGAGGTGCTTTTTGTTTTTGTTTAAGCAAAATCATTTGGAAAAAAAAAAATAGAACAAGTTATTTTAAATGAACGTGCTACTCGCTTCAGCTTTTTAAATTTATTTCTTTATTTATTTTCTAGGATTTTTTTTTTTCTTTTTTTTTCGCTTTAGCTTTTATGAGCTGCTACTTCCTTCACTGCGACGGGAGGTGCGGAGACATGCACGTGATCACCATACCCTCTTCTTCCTTTTCGAGTAGTGGGAGTCACTGGTGCCCATGTCCAGCCACAACTGTGTGAGAGGTGGGGGGGGGGGCACCTGGACAGGTCTCCAGTCCATTTCAACCAGCGGGTCGGCGGAGGTGCAGCCGCTCACATGCACAGCCTGTGACAGCTGTAGCTGCATGAAGCTGACACCGCACCCACATAAAAAAAAAAAAGTGCTACGTTTGTGCTGGTTTGTGCCGTAAAAATTTTTCCTTTGTGCTGCTTTGGTTTCTGGGTGTCAGCTTCACACAGCTGACAGCTGTCCATCTGCGCTTCACTGGGCTTTTTTTAACCTTTTTAAACCGGCTGGTCATTAAATACCATGTTTTTCCTTTTTGCATCGGCTTTTATGAGCTGCTGCTTCCTTCACCGCAGATGACAGGAGGTGCAGACGCGCGCGTGCAAACCATCCATCCATATATTTACCCATTTCTTCTTTTTCAGGTAGCGAGATCATTGGTGCCCATGTCCTGTCATCACTGTGTCTATGTCTGTAACTTTCAGCTAAATCTCAGACTTTGGTTATCCTGTGTAAATGTGCCACATAAAATGCAGATATTAGGGAGATTACATTGGTCCTTAGGTAAAACTAATCCCACGCGGATAGGGCTTAACTCTTAAACCAATTTCCTATAAGCACTTATATTCTGCATAGACATCAGCTAAAAGTCCAGCTGAGTTTGTTATTCTGAACAATAAATGGTATTTAACATGGGTTTTACAATATAATGCAAAAAACACGACACAAAGTGAGACAGCAATTTGTCAAATTTTCAGATTTTCCCTATATCAGATTTGGTTAAACTATAGCCTCTTTTACAAAACAATATTTGACTGTTCATTAATCATCAAGCCAGGTATGTCCTGTAATATTGTGAACTTTCAGTCATGCAGAAACCATAAAAGGTGGAAAGTTAAATTAGTGAAATTAAAACTGCTATAAAGTAGTCCCTTGTTTATTGTGGGGGATATGTACCCTGAAGCCCACTGATAAGTGAAAAACCACAAAGTAGGAATAGTAGGACAAGTAGTAAGTACAGTATTT
>JARVGQ010001954.1:10005536-10017326 GCA_031762355.1 Hypsolebias martinsi | reverse complement strand
GAGAGAGAGAGAGAGAGCGAGTGAGAGAGAGAGAGAGAGAGAGAGAGAGAGAGATATGTATGTGTGTGTGTACAGGCATTTAAAACCCTTACCACACTCTTGCAATATTCTACACAATGTTTTCAAACTAAACCCTGTAAAAGAGCACCAAATGTCATGATTTCAGCTTCCTGCCTACTCTGCTCTTTGCCACTTGCAAGTGCTGTTGGCCAAACCCACTTCTCTGCTCTGCATGCTAAACAGCTGATCAGCTACAGCAGGAAGCTTATCCTACAGTATGGGCTGCACAAAGGTGTAGGAGGAAGCTTTTTTCTGTAGCTCTGGGCTGCACAAGTGTGCAGCAGGTGCTAAATAATTTAAAATAATTTATTTTAAATAAAAATTCCATGCCAATCATGCAGCACATCCATCAGCCAACTGTGTGTCATGTCCAATCTTATTTTGAAAAACAGCGATAGCGAGAGTCCGCAATAAACGAAACGCAAAGTAGCGAGGGACTACTGTATTCCATAACTGATCGCACAGATGTCTGTGATCACTACATCACATCCCACATCCTTGAGCTGCAGTTCTTGGTTTCACGTAATGACAACAGAATCACTGCCTCGTTTGGTGGTTCATTGACGTAACAGCAGCAAATCAACGTCAACATTTCATACTGCCTTGGTCCTTACATATATGCCTTTGTTATGCTTACAGTTTGAAACATTACAGACACATGCAGTGTTCTGAAAACAAATGCAGAGAGCTTTTCACTTTCTTTTTTTCTCCTTCATTCAAATTCCCATTCTAGAAAAGTTCTATAAAGGCATGCTGGCAATGTTATTATTGCAAAACATGCTCTACTATGTGTATGGGGGAAAAAAAATCATTTGATTCAGGAAAGGTCAGCAAGGAAAAGCAAGAGCTTGGCCTCAGTTTAGCGCCACATCTCATATTTGCTGCAAAACCTTGCCTGCTTTGCTGTATATCTGGTCCAGCACACAAACCTGGTATCAAAGAATCATTACCTGCAAATGCATCTGTCAAAATGACTTCCAAGGGTATCACAAATTCAAAACTTCCCTTCAGATGTTCACTCACTAGGTCGAGAAAATGTGCAGTAATTCTGTCATCTAGGGGAAAATTGACATCCCATTTTCTAAGTAATGCTGACTTTTCCAGAAAAAAAAAACACTATGTGGAAGAATAGTAAAAAGATAAAATAAACAAAGAAAAGACTGTCTTTGGCCATGACCTATTTTGAGTCATTTAATTCCATCCATTCATCCATACATGCATTATCTTTACCCGCTTCTTCTTTTCTGGGTTGCAGGGGTCACTGGTGCCCATGTCCAGCAGTCACTGTGCAAGAGGTAGGGCACACCCTGGACAGGTCTCTAGTCCATCACAGGGCTAAATAAAACCTGCACATGTACGGGGAGAACATGCAAACTCCACTCAGAAAGACCCCTGGCCATGATTCGATCCAGCAATCTTCTCGCTGAGAGGCGGCTGCTCTATCAACTGTGCCACGGTGCCGCATGTGCACAAACAGAAATAAAGTCAAGAAAACCTTTTACATACATTTTTTCAGACACCTAAAAATGCTTGCATAAAATAATAATAATAATAATAATAAAAAAAAAACAATAGAAAAGATTCCTCATATAAATGTGTAAGGCAGATTTTGAGAGCCGTTTAAGCAGGGATGAAAGAAGAAAATGTAGAAAGAAAACCATTCCGCATCAGACGTGGATTAACGGATAAAGTAGATGGAAGATATGTGGGATTACATCATAGTCAGGAAACCACTCAAAATAAAGCTCTCCTGAAGTTCAATACTTCTTTAACGTGACAACGTATCTGCAGCTTTACTATGCTCCTTTCACAGTCAAGCCTTGTGGATAAAGCCCTTCAGTCTACCCATCCAACTCGCCAACATAACCAGACATTCAAACACACACAAAAGTTATCTCCAACAGTATCTGACAAGGCTCACTAAGCCTTGATGAAAGCTTTATGTCTGCAGCAGTATGTGGTTCATGGAGTGCTGTTTGTCTAAGTGCTGATTAGAGCTGCTGACCGCGACCTGACAGTCCCATTAGTGACATCTCGTTCATGGATGCTAAGGGGCCCCCGCAACAGGGGCTTTCTGTCTGCCAGCATGCTTCTCTGCATGTTCTCTGTTCCTGTTCATCACCTTCACTTATTCTGCCTGATTTCTTCCTCTTCACGCTTACTTTCTTTTGGGTGTTTTTTCTGTATAGAATTGTAGCCGTCATATCTGATGTGTCATTTCTAATCCTTGGTTTCAAGTAAATAGATGGTGAATAATCCACTTTATGCACGGAAATAGTTGCTGAACTTAATGAGAATAAATCAAGATTTTACTCAGAAAAATATACCCTGATGCATGCTCAATAATCCAGGTAGAGGTTGTTTTTTGAATGTCCAGAGGACCAGACTTAGCTTTTTTAGATCAGAAAAATATAGTTTTACAGGTGATATTTGCTGGTTGTGTGATCTCAATGTATGTACTCCGAAGTCTGGTAAGTAAAATAAACTGGAATGGCCCCTGAAGATCAGGGTTCCTGACCAATATTGTCTTCAAAATACAATATGGCTGCCCTGCCCATAAAAAAATTTGAAAGTTCCACTAATAAAAAAAAAATATATATATATATATAATTTTTGTTGATTTGTATTCTATTCAATCAATCAAACACATTTACATTATAAACGTCCACTAGAAAAAAACATTTTTTTAATGCTGAATGCTGAAATTAATGTTATTTTATCATTAATAGTATACAGCCTGGTTACTCAGCACAACAGATAGAAATACCTGCAGTTTTTTTTTTTTTTTTTAGTTAGAACTGGAACAATTAAGATACAAGTTTTGCACTTGGAGTTACACAAAATGAAGCTGCACCTTTTTTGACCTCTGCTTCTTGTAGCCTCACTGGTCCACCGACCTCCCTCTCATTTACACACGTACTCTGTTTTACTGCGGCTGACTTACATTTCTCTTCGTTCAAGTGCATACCTCCACCTCTCCAAGTTCTCGTCCACCTGTTCCCTGTTCTCACCACAGATCATAATGTAATTTGCAAACATCATATTCCACATGGATTCTCGCATGACCACAACTGTTAGTCGGTCAATCACCAGACCAACCAAGAAGGTGCTCAGAGCTGATGCTTGATGCACTCCCACCTCCGCCTTGAAGCTACAGTATCTGTCACTCCTACAGCACATCTCACAACATTCCTGCTGTCCTCATACAGGTCCTATATCAGTCTAACACACTTCTCTTCCACTCTAGACTTCCTCATGCAATACCACACCTCCTCCCTCAGCACCCTGTCATATGCTGTTTCTAAATCCACAAAGACACAAATAAGTTCTTTCTGACCGTATCCGCACTTCTCCATCAGCATTCTCAAAGCAAATATGGCAACTGTGGTGCTCTTTCTCAGCAAGAAACCACATAGTTGCTTTCAAAGTATCACCCTCCACCTAAAGGAGGGCAAGGAAAGAGCTGACTGCTGTATTAAGAGGGCCAAAGCAACATAGGCATGGAAGATCAAAGGACATTTCTCCTCACAGGACCCACAGAGCATATGGAAGGGCATTAAGTGCATCACAGACTATAAAAGTAGAGGCGCACAATGCCTTAGGGATCCATCACTGCCTGATACTCGCTAGCTGATATCTTTAACTCCTCTCTCAACTTGGCAACTGTTCCCACCTGCATGAAGACCACCACCATCATTCCCAGTTCCTAAGAGCTCTGCAATGACCAGACTGTCTGACTATTGGCAGTAGCTCTCACCTCAGTAGTCGCTAAATGTGTTGAAAGACTAGTCATGGCCCGCATCAACAGAGAACACCATCTCCTCTGTGGTCCAAATTGCTCCCACTCACCTGGAGCAGAAGAACTCCTGCGCCCATATGTTCTTTGTGGACTTCACATGCACCTTCAACACCATGATTCCCCAGACCCTGATGGACAAACTATTCACACTAGGACTAAGTCCCTCCCTATGCAACTGCATCCTAGATTTCTTAGCCAACAGATCACAGTCTATGAGGATCCAACCCTCAGCACTGACTCCCCTCAGGGCTGTGTGTTGAGCCCCCTCCTGTTCACTCTGCTCACATATGACTGCACACCTACCTATCCAGGTTGCCATATTGGAAAGTTTGCAGACGATACAGCAGTGGCTCGATGTATCACAAACACTGATGAGTCCAACTAAAGGTAGGAGGTGGAACATCTGGAGAGCTGGTGCAGGAAGAACTACCTTCACATCAATGTGAAGAAGATAAAGGAGATGGTTGTGGATTTCAGACAGAGCAAACACACTTAACCTTTATGCGGTGGAAGTTGTCTCCAGTTACAAGTACTTGGGTGTGCACCTGAATGACAACCTCAGTTGGGGTAACAACACTACCAGCCTGATCAAGAAATCTCTGAAGGCTGCACAGAAGACTGCTGGAGTCAGCCTCTTCACCATCACATACCTACACCTCCAGATGCAGGAAGAGGGCCACCTGTGTCACGAAGGACCCCACTTACCTAGCACACACACTTTTTGCCCCGCTCCCCTCAAGCAGTAGGTTGCAGATCATTAAGTAAAAAACCACTAGACAGTGGAACAGCTTCTACCCTGAAGCTATTAGACTCATAAATCATTAACCAAGATGATCACTTTATGAACAACTAAAAGAAAAATCACTGTAATGGCACCTTAGTTGGTGATATGTGATTTATCAGTGCTGCTGATTATCCATGCTACTGATCTCATGCTGCTGATCATCTTATGATGCTGTATTCATTCATACCCATCTACTCACTACAGACTCATGTTTGGTCTGCTGTTTATTATACCATATTATTTTACATTATTAGTTTTTGCATATATCTTAGATCTTTTTGCGTACTGTTCAGCTTTTTTTTTAGCGTATATCAGTGTATATATATTTGATCCTTATATTATATACTGCTTATTTTATACTTTTTTGTTGCCATTTTTGAGTGTAACCGGGACCCTGAGTACACAAGTTTGTTCCACCTCATGTACCACATATGATGCAAATGACAATAAACTTGAACTTGACATCTCTCATGACTCTCTCCCAGATCTTCATTGTGTGGCTCATCAATTCCCGTGTAGTTGCTACAACTCTGTACATCACCGTTGTTCTTAATAAATGAGCACAAGCACACTTCTTCTCTATTCCTCATGAATTTTCTCACACTCCAATATCCCATCAAATATTTGAGTCAAAAACCTCACTGCTACCTCTCCTAGACATTTCCAAACCTCACTTGGTATGTCATCAGGTCCTACTGCTTTCTCCTTCGTCATTCTTTTCAGATCTTTCTGAACTTCACACTCACTAATCTTTCCTAATTCATGGTCCAAAGTTTCTATGACTTATATCTGTCTTTCTCTTTCATTCTTTTCATTCACTAGTGCATTCAAATACTCCTTCCATCTTCCTGTCATGGTCTCCTCACGTGTTAGAATATTACCATTCCTGTTTTGAAACAAGCCTAACCTGCTGCATATCCTTTCCAGCCTAATCCCTATGTCTCGCCAATCGCTACAAGTCCTTCTCACCCTCTTTAGTGTCCAGTTTCCCATAAAACCCATCATCTGCTTCTGATTTGCCTTTGCTACCTCCTTCTTTACATCTCCTTATTTTCCTGTCTCCTCTCTTCAGTTCTCTCACTGTCTTATTTTTCTTGGCTAACCTCTTTCTCTGAAAAGATTCAGGCACTTCATTATTCCACCACCTAGTTTCCATATAGTCTATTCTTTGTCCAGATGACACACCAAGTACTTCTCTACCTGTCTATCTAAATATAGTTGCTGTAGTAGTCCGGTCATTTGGAAGCTCTTTCTTACCACCCAGAGCCTTTAACAGCTCCTCTCTCAATTTCTCACAACATTCTTCCTTTCTTCAGCTTCCACCATTTGACCTTCTTCTCTGATTTTACTCTTGTTCTCTTCTTCACAACAACAGTCATTCTACACACAACCGTCTGATGCTGCCTGATTCTCCCCTGCCACAACCTTAAGTCCCCAATCTCCCTCAGCTTTCCTCTTCTACACAGAATGTAGTCTACCGGCATACTCCTGCCTCCATACTTATGTGTCACTTTTGTTCCTCCTTTTTTTTTGGAAAATCCACCACCATCTGCCCTTCCTGGTTTCTTTCCTTGACACCAAACCTACACATCACTTCCTCATCTTCTGTTTCCTTCACCAACATGTCCATTCAGGTCTGCTCAAGACTGGCACAAGACTGGCACAAGATTGGCACAAAAGATACACTGGCTTGTGCTCCTCAGTAGCTGGTTCGCGTTCAATCATGATACATTAACAAAAACTAAAGTTGATGCTGATGCAAAATTTAAAACTAACCATGTTCAGGGAGGGCAATTATTCACTTCAACACATTGTGGAGGTGTCTCAGAAGGACAGGCATATAAATGAAAAAGTACTAGGCACTAAATAAAAAAAGAAGAGAAGAAAATCACCACATATCTCTTCCTTGAATTTCATGAACAAAAAGCAAGTCTTGCAGTAAGAGTCATGAGCATGTTACTGTCCAAACTGAATGTAATTATTTGAGATAGATATATGAGTACACACAGAACAAGTGCATGCTTAAACTTGATCCAACACCCACACTACTGTAGGAGTGTAAATAACACAGTGTCTGAGGCTTAATTTCTCTGTCTAACCACATCCTCATCTTGTCTCTTTGCTTTTGTCTTTAGTCTTTCTCCTTATCGGCTCTGTCTGCTGTCAGCCCACAGCACCGTGGGTTTGCTGAGAGATCTTAAAAGCCAGGAGTGATTTATTACTTTTTCCTCCTGCATGCTTCATCATCAAATATTACACCAGTGGATCTTTTTTCTCCATAGATTCTGAATCGTTGGAGGCTATAATTCAGAGCACTGTAAGCTTGCTTGTGACTAAAGACTAGTGTAATGTGGTGCAGCAAAATGTCTCTGAGCTGATGGTGGTCTCATATCTGTTTCTGTTGCATCTCTCTATGAGAGAACACCTGGGGGGAATGTAATGAACCCCAGATCCAGGAGAGAGAGACAACAGAATAAGGTGTAATGATGTTAAAAACTGCTGGTGGTTCAAAAATAACATAAAGCATGACTGGGAAAAGCCAGGTCTGTGGTAGTGAATCATTGCTGCCTGAGAACCTACAAGCTTGAATTTGGGTCAAAAACAGCCCAAGTGCTCTGCTGAGACTGAACAGGTTTCTGTGCTTACTTTAGCAATCAGAAACGTTGGACGGTATGATTTTATCTGGTATTTTGCTTCCATCTATCAATATTAAATATTTACTGGCACATCTTTCCTGGGTTGAGGGGGGCTACCCCAACAGTCACTGTGTCACTCTGAACAGGTTTCAGGCCCATCACAGGGAAACATAAGAATCAAAAGAGGCAAACACCTGATCGTACTCTCACCTATAGGGACAAGTGTGAGTAACCAGTGATACAAACATTCAAGTTTTTGGTCTGAGGGACAAAACTAGAGTATGCAGAGAACAAAACACACTCGTGAACTGGTAAAACTTGCAAACTCCACACAGAAAGTTCCCAGACCAGGAGGCAATCCTGCACCTTGTTACTGAGAGGTCACAGCTCTAAGCCATTTGTTGCTGTGCCACTCTCATATTTTATTTCAGACTTGTGATTTTACTCCTCTACCACTGTATTGATTGGAATTTTCCATCTAGAAAAATTAAACTTTGAAGATCTTCAAAATCATATTCAATTTAAACAAACATAAAAAATGGCCATAACTCAGTCAATTGAACTTACTGGTAAATCAAGATCAAAGTTGGTGTCTAATAGCTGAAAGTCATTCCTAACAAAGACATCATATGATATTGCATGAGAATTGCCTGACTATATTTTCAAGGTTTGACCAAAATGGCTACAAAATGATCAAGTGATTGTGCTAACATGTATGCAAGATCTATACCAAGGTTTCAGGTCTGCAGTCATGTTCAAATACATCTCCAATTTATGTTCATCAGCACTAAGAACAATTCTCCATTAAACAGAACCACACTGTTGCAATCATTCTCTCTAAAGCCACTCCAATGTAATAATGTACTTTTTGTCAGACTGTTAGACAAATCATTTGGCAAAAATAATTTGAAGAGAAAATAAACAGGACAAAGTGAATCATCCTACATAAGCTGGGAGTAAAGATTCAGAGCAGCTACAGTTACAGACATTTTAAAAGCATAGTTTCCATAATGACTATGTTTACTTTGGTCATTTGGTTATTACATTATTCATTTCTACTAAAGTGGACATGTTACACCATTTTTGTGCAGATGAGAGCATGTGTTTGGTGCAGTATGTTGTTTTGTTTTGTCTAGTGGTAATACCAATTCAACAATTCTGTTCAGAGTACCTTCTTGATTTGAAAAATGAAAGCATTTCTTATTGGCATTAATACAGTATTTGATTTTATTTTATGGGCTTCTCCCCTCTTCAGGGCTCACCATAATGAACTAACTAAGTTGCACAAAGACTTGGCAATTGTTTTTACTCGTTTTTGTTGTTGGTGACAGAAGTTGGACTAGCGATCTTCCAACCACAAGCCCACCTTCTCTAACCTCTGCACCACCACTCTCCTATGGCATTAATACAGTAGTACCTTCAGAAAAAACAATCAGATTCTGCTCTACACACACTTTAAAGTAGTTTTATACATTTGAAAAAGAAACTCAAACGTTTAGCTTTGCATCCTTTAATTTAGGGTTTCTCAGTTAATTAAGTTTACAAAGTTGCCAAACAAGCAATATATCTTTCTTAAAAAAAATATAAAAATAAAATAAAATAGCAGGGAAGATATAGAGCTTTTAAGTATTTGAAAGTTTTAATGAGAAGTAGCAGCAGATAAATGTGTTAGGAGGCAGTCATGGAGACCAAGTGACAAAAAAAAATGCATTTGTGAAAAATCTTTGTTTTACAATTTTCTTATTTAAAGTTTTCTGTTGTTTGCAGCTTTTATTTTTATATTTATTGATTCTTGAGAGAAGGCAGAGATTTTGAAAGGAAAACAATAAAGACGCTATGCACAACTGACTGCTGGACAAAGTTAATGCATGGAAAACAGCAAAACCAAGAATGAGCAGGACTGTACTGGAAAATATAATAATAATTTAGCAGTGCAGCATCTAAAGTATTCTGCTATCTGCATGTGGCAGTGTTCCTTTGTGCAACACTAATTTGTAATAAGTCACTGAGTGGTCAGAACAATGACAGGGTCATTTTTATTCTACAGGGAGCTGTGTTCTACCAAAAAAGTTGTTTTAAAATAAATAAATAAAGTTATTTCTCCTTTGATAATCTTTACCACATGTTTTGCTCCTTTTGTTAAATAATTTAATATGCTTAAAGAAAATGGCTGTTGGTGCAGATTTATAGTTATAATATGCATGTTTAGCATTTTTCCTTAAGGATAATGTAAGTAAATAAAACACACATACGCTCTGTAAAAACAGCAGTAGTAAAGCAGCAGTATACTTAGTACATTCAGCTGGATTTTAACATCCACTTCCTTTTAAATTTTGACAGACAATGTTCTGGGGGCTTGCAGAGGTGATCTGTCAGCAGTGAATTATTGTACACTTCAGCCAGAGAAAGAAATGTGTTTTCTACTCATCACTATTCCACCATAGTGAATTTCCTGCCAAAAGAAGTACATTTTTTTTCTTAAATGACAAAATGGTTGTGGCACTGACAACTTTTGTTTATGGGGGCTCTTAGCAGGTAGATTAGCCTGTTGCTGCAGCAAAAATAAGTTCATGGCTCTTTTTGATTAAAGAAAAAAAAAATCTCATTTCATTCCTAGCTAGGTACAATTTGAGGGCTATCACCTTGGACATGCTCACTGCCCCAGAAATTCCTCTCCATCAAGCCTGTTGGTGTGTTTCCTGGAGTTCTACTTGCATGAAATGGACTGACTCACACATACACACAGAACGGTCACAAGTGGAAAACATTCACCAATGAAAGGTGAGGACCATAAAGGTCGACTATGCCACGGGGATTTTTCTCTTTTATGCCAATAAAGATCAATTTGATGTCTAAGGCTGTGGTAATAAGATACGAGATGGTTGTAGGGGAACTGTCTGCCAAAAATCCATAGCAAAAGCCATCCATTTTACTCTGCCAACTGGGAGGTAGAATGTGGGCATGTGAATACACACATGCTACGTGTTCAACACATAACACACATAAAAGAACACATAGAACAGCACCCACGGCAGTAGATTGGGGGGGGGGGGGGGGGTTACGAGCCTGACCATTTGATCAAAGGGTTGTCTTATCTAGCCTCTGTGCCATCACTCACCCTGGATGCTTTATTATTATTATTTAATTCAAACTTTATTTATGCAGATTAATCACACTGGGCCTTGGAGACTCATTTACAAGTGAGACCTGTTTATGTGTGTTAAAATATACTGTACATAAATGTTTTCTTGCTTGTATTCTTCTGTGGATGACCAGGCAGGAACGATTGGGTTAGACAGTTATTTGTCTAAATGAGTATAGCAGATGACGTCTTTTTCACTCAGAAATTTTAGAACAAGTGCGGGAGAAAAGGACAATTCTTTACATTACTTTTATTAGATGTGCTGTCGACCGTCACAGCAGAGTATCCCAAAGATTCAACTACTAAAGTCTAACGTCATTCGAACGACACATGACTGAAAACACAGAATAAAAAGTAAAGTGAAAAACTTCAGAAACTTCTGAACTGGTTTCATCATCAGTATATATACATTAGCACACAATTATTTAGCTTATTCGGTATAACTTATTAGATTAAACCACCGATTGGCTGTGAATTGGGACCAGATGAGTGTTTAACATGAGACAATATTTTTTTGTAAAACCCATTTATTTTCTAATTGTGCTTAACAAAAATCAACAACTTGTACATATATAAACACAAATCTGCTGCCTAATATGTTAATGTCCTAAACACATTTCTCACATAACAGGTTAAATTATCTGATGGGTATGACTCTCAGCCACTACCACACTCAACTTTCATTCATTTTGTAGAAGGCAAGTCTTGTAACTGTTTTGTTGTAAATCAGTGTATTTTCACTACATTTTCAAGAATATTAATATAAAACAGATATTCTTGTGCAGATTAGTTGTAGTTTGTGTGAGTAACACCTATCATCTTGTAGAAGGGTAAGTGCAGCAAAGACTATGCCAGAATAGTGGAGGAAATTCCCTCTGACTTCAGTGACAATCATAGTGACAGAAGTGATATGAAAATGGTTGCCAGAGAACAGTGGTGACATGACACAGAGCCTGAGGATGATGACGTCTGAGTCATGATAAAAACAGTCAGGGCAACAGTCATGTTGATGAGGGCCAGGATGCAGAGAAAGGTCAGCTCGATGAGGGAGCTGTGAAACGTGCAGAAGGTTAAGACGGCAAAAGAAGTCTGGAAAGTTCAAGGCAGCCATTTGATGTAGACTTGCCCTGTTTCCTTGGTGATCAATTTCAGCCACTATCATGAAATTTCAGCAAAGCATTTGTAAAACTGACTGAGTAATACTTTGTAGCTATTTTTTTTTTTCTGTTTGCTAACATCCATTAGTAGAAGTGGCCCTTTTGAACCAAACTGACACCAAACAATAATTTGTAGATGTACAGTCCAAGATTACTTTGAGTCTATTAAACTTTATCCAGTGGTTCATGAGGCATTTTGAAAACTAACCCGC
>JARVGQ010001954.1:9866200-9879401 GCA_031762355.1 Hypsolebias martinsi | reverse complement strand
CAAAGTCCCTGATCACTGTAAACCTGCAAAGAGCATGACAAAACTCAGCAAGAGAATACATTATGCCTAAGAACTTAAGAATTTTGCTCTTTTGCTAAAGGAAAAAAAAAGGCCTACTTGTTTTATTTTGGAGATATTTTTATTTAATTGCTCAAAAGTTTCTTATTTGGATGTTCATATTTTGGTTATAAATAATTTTATCTTTTTTTTGGGGGAGTTTAATAAAACTAGGCCTAATCATTTTGCCTAACTTTTAATACTTCTCTGGGTCTCATTCTTTGTAAACAAATATAATATACAAAGCTTTTGCAATTATTCCCATTTCAGGCACACCTTTGTGGTACCTGCCTTATCATTTATCGAAACCAAGCACCCCTCAATTCTGGTTTTTAACTCCAGTAGAGTGATGAAAGTGTTCTACAGATGGAAATATAATTACAAATATGAAACGGGTTGAGCAGAGTAAGTAAAGACAGTAGCTATGTGAAAATGTGGTCAGTTCATCCTCCAGTGTTTTTTTTTTTTTTTTTTTTTTTTTCATTCAACCTTTTATTTATGTATACAGGTTAATCCCATTGAGCTTTGGGGACTCAGTAGACAGTTACCTCAGTAGACAACAGTCTAAGCCCATAGCAGCATAACTAAGGGACAGCTCAGGAAGCCCAAGTCGACCCTAACTATAGGATTTATCAAAAAGGAAAGTCTTAATCCCCGTCTTCAAATTGGACAATGTGTCAGCCTCACGGACAAACAGGAAGTTGGTTCCACGAGAGGAGCCTCATAACTGAAAGCTCTACTTCCCATTCTGCTTTTGGAAACTCTAGGAACCGCAAGTCTGAGAGCGAAGATTTATGATGAGCTACAACTTGGTGTGCTAGTAGCTGAGAGTTCTTAACAATCACCGCCAATTATAGACCTATATTTAATCTAACTTTCATCTCAAAAAAATCTAAAGAAAATAGTTGCATAGTTACATGATCATCTGCAAAGAAATAATCTGAAGAGTTTGTCAGAGTTTCGAGCTCACCACAGCATTGAATCTGCACTGGTGAACGTTACTAATGATATTCTCATGGCCGCAGACAATGTATGTGTCTGCACTGGTCCTGTTAGACCTCAGTGCTGCATTTGATACAGATTATCACAATATTCTATTACAGAAACTTGAATATGATATTGGAATTACAGGAACAGCTCTAAATTGGTTTAAATAATTTGTTTCTGATAGATTCCAGTTTGTAAATGTAATACATGAATCATCTTCATGCACCAAAGGTAGTCATGGAGTTCCACAGGGTTCAGTGCTCAGACCAATACTCTTTACTTTATATAATCTTCCATTAGGTAATGCTATTAAACTGTATAGGATAAATTTACATACCGGTAGTTATGCTGATGATGCATTATTTTTCCATGAAACCCAATGAATATATTTGATTTTTTTTGTTCAGTGCCCTGAGATAACTTCTGTTTTAATTGGCATTGTATAAATGAACTGAATTGAATTAAAATGCCTTTGTCATATTGTGTGAGACTAATATTTATACAGGATTGAATAGAATAGTTTGCCAGTCATTCCTCCAAAACAGTTTTAATGCCTACTGTTAAGTTGAGAAATGTGTTCAAGGATAACAAGGCCTTTAAATGTGTCCATTATTTACTTGTAAGCCATAACATTATGACCACTGCATATGAGTGTGTGAAACACAGATTGAGGTGATCAGCTTAATTTGGTCTAAATTGATTTAATAGATCTGAAGACAGGAAACTAAATGTGTTCCAGAAGGAAACACTTGCAGCCCGTCCTGACTGAACACTCTGTAGTTACAGTCAGATCTATTCATGCTGTAATGATTCTGCAGCAATATGGATCAGACTAATAACTGGTCATTCGCTCAGTCCTGGTATTTGCTGCAGCTGCTGGTTACAACCTTCAACCGACGATGTGCTACCTTTTTTAATCTTTTTTATTATTTACTCTCGTGAAACTTTAAATTGGCAGCTCTGAATACTATAGTTGTTTGAACTGGCCATGCAGTGATAAGCAGCTTAGTGGTTTTGTTTGTTAGGATATGGCTTCTTATTGTTCGAACTTCAAAATAATTTAAAAATTATTGCCATTGTTGATCTTTTTATTTATTTTTTTTTTAAGAGAAAATCATGGTAACAGATTTCCCCAAATATTTCAAAACAAAATCAAAATAATTGGCATAACTAGACTGGGTTTACTTGAATTAACCCTTTAATCGTGTTTCCATAGCTGTACCCAACCCACACAGATGTTATCCAATTCAAATATATATATATTTTTGGCTAATTAGATTTTTTTTTTTTTTTCAGTTTCTCAGGATATGTAGAGATGGCACAGATTGTTCAATAAAGCTTTTGTTTTTAGAGCTTGCCACAGTGAATTTGAAGCATCAAACGCAAACTTTACATTAAAGTTGTAGCACTCATTGCAGGAATGCATGTCGCCCATGATTTTTATGCTGCTTCAGCTGTTTTTGTCAAAAACGTTGAAAATAGTAAGACGTTCAGAACACACCAAGTTTTAGACCAGTTGGTGTAAATCATCGGTTGTAGCCATTTTATGTTTCTAAAGGTCACTTGGCTGTGGCAGCCATTTTGGGTTGAATTTGCTCCAAGATTTCATCAGTTATAGATGTAGATTAAAATCTGTTTAGTGCTTTGTAAGATATTTTGCCAACAGTTCAGTTTATTTCTATAGCACCAATGCCCAACAGAAGTCATCTCAGGGCACTGTAGGAAAATATTCACATACATTATAAAAGACATTTAGTAAAAGCTATTTATGTAAAGAAACCAATCTTCAAATGGTTACTTTGGGGAGGAAATCAACAAAAACTTGTGCAATGTGTTGGCACTTGGAATATGTGCTAGGTATCAGTCTCAGCTACAACCACACTAAGTGTTAGACTAATTGCTGATAATTTGTCAGAGTTGTAGCTATTTTTCTTTTTCTTAATGTCCATTGGCTGTGGTGGTCACCTTTATTTGGATTAACTCCACAAGTTAATCAGTTGCAGATGTCCATCCACTGAATACTTCCTGCAGTTTTCATCTAAATGTATCCATTCGTTTGTGACATATTTTGATAAGACAGGCACACAGACATGAGTAAAACTATGATTTTCTGTCTTTTATTGTTGGATAATAAAAATGGCAGATGTATTAGCCTACAGAGATCTCAATATCTAATCAGTATCTTCAGAGTTTTATTTTTTGCTTTAGTTGTCAAAAGAAACCTGTAAGAATTGTCTGCGATGCAGAAGATGATGCAACTTTGTTTTATTCTGTGGGTGCTGCTCTTTGTTTATTAGAACCTCTCAGACAATTAACTCCAGAGTCAGACTGAGATGGATGTTCTCCTTTTTAACCCCAAACTCCTGAATTTGTCCTCGCTCTGGAGAAGTTTTGGACTCCTCCTTCTCATTTTGACCGTACACAAATCTGATGTTTGTTGTAAACCAAAGAGCCGACATTAGCTCTTCGGCAAACACTCAAGAGAAGGGTATTAATCACATGACCACAGTTCACTGAACTCTGCCTTGAAATATGAGACTCATTTTTCATTCCTGCTGGATAATCAACTTAGAGACGGGAAAAAAAAAAAAAATCCGATCATTCACCTTGAAATGCTTCATAACTTGCCTGCAGGATTTTTTTAACGCGCCGTGCCTGATCGTACCTGACCAGAAAGAAAGCAAATGAAATAAAAGCAGCATGTCTGCAGCTTCTGCACCACTTTATGCATGAGAAAATAATAATGCTTTGGAGTTTATTACAAAGAATAGTTTTGAAAGCTGACAGCAGATGGATTGTTTTGGCTTTGCTTCGGCTTGTTTTACCGAACAGACCAACGTCCTTACAGAACATTAATCAATCCCGAAGCCTGTGGGATGAAAACAGAGAAACCATCAAAGACGGTACTTCGTGTCTTTGGACAAACAGCTGATATCTCACTGACTGAAAGATCTATTCATTAAAGCTGCCTTACCTTGAATTTAAGTTAACATCTCTTTTAATTTGCTTAAATGTACTTATTTCTTCACAATATGTCCTGAAAGGAAATCTTTCAGAAAAGTTTTGCACATTATGTGAAAAAGGTAAATACTTGACGTCCAGTTAAGAAAGGCTGCGGTCTTTCTTTAGATACTGTATTTTTATATATTTTTTAGAGTTCACACACTATTTAATGCAGAAGTGGTTGTAATGCTGAGCTTCAGCATGTCCTGCGGCGCACAAACCTACAGTTTTTCAGCTAATTGCACCAACTTTCTTTCCTTGAGCTTTGTTCACTGTTTTACTACCAGTGAATTTATTGGTGTTCAGAAATAGGAATGTGGAAGTGAAGATTTACAGGTGTTGGTCATAAAATTAGAACATCATGAACAAGTTGATTTATTTCAGTAATACATTTTTTCATTAACCACAGACTCCGAGTCAGAGAGATTAGTCATTCGCATCTAATGTGGTACATGTGGTGGAACGATATTATGTGCAGGGCCCCAGTTACATCTGACTGGTATATATAGAGTAATATATTTCACATATTTATTTACCATACCATTTTATTTATTTTAGTTATTCTATTTTTTTTTTCTTCTTCTTTCGGCTTCTCCCTTCGTCATGGGTCACCACAGCGAACTAGTCGCACGGAGACTTGCCAGTTGTTTTTACGCCGGATGCCCTTCCTGACACAACCACAGACCACCGAGCTACCACAGCCCTCTGTGTGGAGCAGAGAGCTGATATCTAGTGTTCCCAGGGGAGCAGATGGTGTGGGTTAAGGGCCTTGCTCAAGGGCCCAGAGTGGGGCATATGAGGGTGGAGACAGGTGTGACTGCTTCACTTATCCCACCCACATGTTGAGGTTTTATTCTGGCTGCTTTTTGAAGTCCTAGTTAATGTTTATTTGTGCTCATCTGCTCACACAGACTCATACTTGTGCTGCTGTTCAACGTAATGTTTTTATGCTATTGGTGCCTAGTGTATTTTTTTTTTAAGTTCATATCTTAGATCTCATTAGTTTTTTCTTTTACATTTTATTGTTGGATGTAACTGGGACCCTGCGTACATAATCTCGTTCCACCACATGTACCACATGAGATGCGAATGACAAATCTCTCTCTGACTTAAACACGACAACTTTCATAAGGAGGAAGGGTTTTTTTCACCCTCTAACAAAAGGCAAACTCAATTACTACCAGGCTATGGTTTGAACAGGTGGCTCACTGGTTTCCAAGATAGTAGACCAAAGGTTGGATTGTAAAATGTTTATAATTGAAGCTGTAAGAAGGGTAGATGGTTTATTCCTCGTCTCCACTCCACATAAGATTAGTGTTTCTTTATGAATGTGAGTGTTGAATTTTCAAATGTTCTTTCCATAGAATAGATGTCTTAATTTTTTAACAGATGGAGGGTTTCATTCCAATTGTCTTGCATAATCTCAACCTGTTTAAACTAGACACCATTTTAAGGCAAAAGGTGCATTTATTTCTCCCTGTGCATGTGTTGGTTTCTCCCAGGTGCTTCAGTTTCCTCCCACAGACCAGAAACATCAAGTTATGTTAACTCTAAACTCACAACTACACTTATGGTAACTCTTTATGTATTGTTCATAGGAGTGATTGACTGCATGAATGGGTTTTCTCACTCTGTGACCTGTGGTGAACTTGCGATGTGTACACCGCCTCTCGCAAAATTACCTCTGGAGTTAGGCATCACCTATCCCACGACTGGAAAGGACAAACAGGTAAAGAAAGTGGCTGGTTGAATTTGCTCTAGTTGAACATGCTGAGCCACAAATGATGGATTTCAGTCAGTCTTAATACCAATTCCCTAGCATGCAGATTCATACCATATTAAGCCATCATAGGGATTTCCTGCACCTGTTGAGCTTGCTTTGACACCTTTCATGAATTAAAAACACAAAACAGCTGATGTCGGTGGAAAGCTGTAGAAATCTGAGTCGTTGGCATGGAAGGCCTACAGGAGGAGGAAGAGCATGAGGCTAGTGTTGATCAGTAGGGTTTGCTGAAATAGTTGCTGGTAGAAATACTTCCACCTGCCCCCACCCAGCCACCTGTTGCAGCTTTACACACCCCAACACAATTAAGACGCAGTAGATGGAAGCATGTCGCTCCCTCGGCAAGCTCAGTAGCATTCCTGTACTTTGGAGAGTAGGGGGTGGCAACCTTCAAAAACTTTCTTTTTTTTTTTTTTTTTTTTTTCCCAATAAATTAATTTATTGTGCTAAGTTGAAATTTTTGTCAATATTCACAATTTTATCTTCACAGAAATGTCATGCATGACTGAAAACTGTTCACTCAGGTCAGGTTATGTGCGGTCAACATATCCCACAATAGTTGGGATATTTATCCAATTTTTTTTTTACTTGCATTGTACATGAAATGTAATCTAAGAAACTCCCCTGTAAAGAAATATACATTTTGCTTAGTTTTTTTTTCTTCAACTAATCCTCTTAACCTTTTTTTTAATAGTATGTTGAACATTTTGCGTAATAAGGTTTGAGGTTCTTTGTCATTTGCATCACATGTGATACATGAGGTGGAACAAAATTGTGTACTCAAGGTCCCAGTTACACCCCAAGTAGCAAAAAATATAAAGTATAAAAATAAACAGTATACAAAGATCTAAGATATACGCCAAGTATAATGTAAAATGATACAGTATATTAAACGGCAGCATGAACAGGAGTCTGTTGTGAGCAGCTGGGTATGACTACAGCAGCTTAAAGGCAAGAAATCAGCAGCGCAGATAAGTCTGTCATCAATTAATAAGCAGCATTACAGTGGTTATTCTGGTTGGGGATTAACAGCTTCAGGGTAGAAGCTGTTCCTCAGTCTAGTGGTTCTACATTTAATCTTCCACAATCTTCTGTCTGAGGGGAGTGGATCAAAAAGTGTGCTGGGTGAGTGGGGTCCTTCATGATGCAGGTGGCCCTCTTCCTGCATCTGGAGTTGAATATGTCTGTCATGGTGGAGAGGCTGACTCAACAATCTTCTGTGCAGCCTTCACCACTCTCTGCAAAGCTTTTCTCTCCATTTGTGCAGCCTCCATGGCACATGTTGGTGCTGGAGCACAGGATACTCTCCACTGCACACCTGAAACTAACACAAACAAAATGGCATGCCAGACAATTGGAATGTATGCAGAAAAGAAAAATGCATGACATCTTAACAATTTCCTTCTCGCTTTCATCAACACAGGACTGTCTGCTACAGTTTGGTAATAGTTTGGGTTTCTTTCTCAAATGCTCCTTTTTTTTTTAATTTGTTGCTTTGAAGTCTACATCTGTCAAACCACAATGTGCTGTTCAAAATAATTTCTATTTTTCATGTGTAGCATAAAATAAGCACGGACCTCCCAAATTGTGGCAATTCTAAAAATATTCTTTGCATGACTTCTCTCTTCTGGAAACTATGTAGTAGAGCATGTCTTTGCATACGTTGGGCAAGTGTTAAAAGAGTGGTTTCTTTTTGTCTGTTGACCGTCTGGTAGATGACAGTTGTACAACTAGTTGGAAAGAGATCAAGTCGTATCCCATGTGTTCAGCGCACATCAGCTTTGTCCCTGAGGGTATGAAGAATTTTTTGATTCTCTGAATGTTTGTTTGTCCTCTGTATAGTACTCTCCAGGCTTTAGTGAAATGTGGTGTTGTGATTTGAGAATTTGTAACGTATGTTTTTATTTTTAGGTTATGAAATCAGATTTTAGAAAATTTAGCTCAGACTTGGTTTAACTGTCTTTTCCACACAATAGTTGATCCTTATTTAAAACCGTTTATTTTTAGCTGATATTAGTACAGTGAGACCTAGCAGCAAAGGTAGACTTGTTGCACAAATGTGTGGTATGCTGAGAATTTTTGAAAGACTCCCATATATTTTCTACCTACACATTATTATTGTCCAGTTAGCAAAGAATGTAACAGTTGCATACTTTTTATAAGATCTTTTGGTGAGTTTAAATTGTTCAAAATAAAAACAGTATTTTAAATGTAAGAAATGACTCATTACTGACTTAAGGATGGATATGAAATGTTGATCATCTTGAATTCAAGTCACATATTCAGTATTTGAGTGAACTGGTTTTCAGGTTAAACTAGGATCATGTATTTCATTGGCTTTTTGCCCAGAAAGTAACAGACTTACTACACAACTGTGGAAAAAGTGTTTCCATTTACTGTTGCATTAAGAAGTTATGTAAATCTTTTTGGGAGTATTAGATAAAACTTTTAACAATGTGGGGGTAAAATGGCTAAATCAAATAGTGTCTAACCAACTTTGTCTATGTGTAACTGCTTATTGTTGTAGTCATTTGCAGACACTGTCTGAATAGCAACAGCTTTGATCTGTATTACTTAAGTGTATCTCTTCAACTAATATACAGGTGCACCAAAGTCCATGCTCAATGATGATTGTCCGATCAGTCGTATCCGGCTTTCGGTCATTTTATGAATCTTCGTACTCCATGCCTTCCTGTCTTTCACCAATTCTTTCAATTCCGCAATTGGCATATTCATTGTTGTCGTAATTGAGTCGAGCCATCTCGTTCTTTGACTGCCTTGTCTTCTTTTTCCACTGACTTTTCCAAGCATCATTGACGTTTCCAAAGAGGGTAATTATATAGCTCCAATTAATAACAAAATTTATCTCGGGCACTAAATTAAGCTTTAGCTACTGGAATGTATTCAGAAGGTGCTAAATACAGATTTGAATGTCCTCAATATGCACTCAAACCACCCTTGTAGGTGGTCTGTACCCCTTTTAACCACATACTGTAAAATGCATGTGGTAGTCTGAACACAATCCCATCACAAGCACCAGTGTGTCAAGTTTTCTTTGCTGCTGGCTGATTAAACATAATTTAAGTTTGAGTGTGACTTTTTTTTAATTTTCCAAAAGCTTTAATGAGCTTTTTTTATCAGATTTTTTTTTTAATATAAAAATGTTAGTTTGTTGGAATTTTCTTAAGCAGGGTGGAATCAAACGTCAACCACCTATCACGGTCGTATGGGGTTGGACCCAGATGCAGGTAGACACGAAGGCAAAAGGAAAATAAAAACAAATTTATTAAGTAACTACCATAAATAAAAACCAAAAGCTGGCATGGCAGGAAAACTTACAATATACAGAAGCGCATACGGAGGACCAAGACGTCTGGCTGGTAGACAAGATGATGAACTTATGTTCTGATGGGGACCAGATATCTTAAATAAGACGGTGGGTGAGTGGAAAGTGGCAGCACCTGCTGGGTGATTACTGACTGGAAACAGGTATAGGACATAGAGGCAAACAACCATTCACTCTCTCACTCACACGTAGAGACAATTTAGAGTTACCAGTCAGTCTAACATGCATGTTTTTGGTCTGTGGGAGGAAATTGGAGTACCCGGAGAAAACCCACACATGCACGGAGAGAACATGCAAACTCCACCCAGAAAGACACTCACCCAGGATTTCCATAAACTAAATGCAGATAATCAAAAGCATCCATGTATTCTTGAGGTTGAGAAATTAAGCTTTGGTTTAGAGTGTGTGTATTGTGTGTGTGTGAAGGTTGTTGTCGTCAGGTACGATGAGTAATAATGGCCAAACCGCAGTAAGTTATGGGCTCTTGATGCCCTTCACCTAGCTCTAAAGACAAACAACTCAAGCTCCACAGCCATGACAGAAAGCCTTGCTCCACAGTCGTATCGTCATTTATTCATCCAAGGTTGGACTCCAACCTCCAACTTTCGTTTGGCCTGAAACAGACACTGCTGCCAGACACTGCTTACACTTTTAAGTATCTAAACAAATCAAGCAGGTCTCTCACCAGCATATCCAGGTCTAAGCACCTCTCTAGTCACCTCCCCTCCCAAGGAAGCATGCCTCCCAGCTATTTTAATTATCCCATACAATGTTGTCAGCTAATTAACTGACGTTTAACACAGGAACTGGCTGCAGCTATTCCACACAATTAATCAGTGTAGAGGAATAATAAATTGAACCCCTTCCTAAATGTGATTATTATTTAAAGTAGGCATTAAACACAGAATTTTAATTGAGCTTTAAATGTTATATTTGACAATTCCTAGCACAAAAAGCAGACAAAAAAAATCAGTTCTGTAAAAAGATGCAATTAAATTTTAAAGAGCAAATATAAAGGGCATCATGTGGTTGGACAATAAACACAGTCATATTGACTTACAGCTTTAGGAATGTTTTCCAGGATTAATGAGAGTTAAAAAAAATAAATAAATAAATAAACAAAAAAATAAAACTGACAACAGGCATTATGTTACAAGTGTTAATTAATAAAAATAAAAATAAAATGTTTGCAAAAAAGGTAATGGTTTATGTAGGAACAATTTTGTTAAAAAAAAAAAAACATGAAAAATAAATCATCTATCGTTCTGTCAAGAAAATGATAGATCAGAGTCAAGAATAGGCAAGCAATGTGCAATTTTATTTTAGCAACCCTCTTTTCCTTGTGTAGATCTTATACATGCATCAAGCAGTTCTGAGCAATAGTTCATCTGATTACCATAGTATCTGCTTAGCGCAACCCTCCCAACGTACACACACTCCACACACCAGTTTTAAAAACATTGCTTTTATTTTATTTATTCATTTTTGGACTGCCGCAGGTTTTGGAGTTTGGTACTTCTGTCACAATTTTGTGCTTCTTGGTTTTGTTCCATTGTCTTTTATTTGGGATCAGCGCCTCCAAATTGGAGGGCATGGTCCCCAGCTGGGGAGGGCAGGATTTCCCTCCCCAGGTCAGGAGTGAGGTGGAGAAGTTCATGTATCTTGGGGTTTTGTTCACGAGTGATTGAAGAATGGAGCATGAGATTGACAAATGGATTGGTGCGGCTTCCACAGTATTGCAGACTCTGTGCCGGTCCATTGTGGTGAAGAGGGAGCTGAGCTGTAAGGCAAAGCTCTCCGTTTACTGGTCGGTCTATGTTCCTACCTTCACCTATGGCTACAAACTCTGAGTAGTGACTGAAAGAACAAGGCTGGAGATACATACGGACAAATGAGCTTTATCCACAGGGAAGCTGGACTCTCCCTTAGAGACAGGGTGAGAAGTCCAGTTATCTGTGAGAGACTCGGGAGTAGAACCACTGCTCCTCCACATCGAGAGGAGACAGTTGAGGTGGTTCGGGCATCTGGTAAGGATATCCCGAGAATGCCTCCCTAGGAAGGTTTTACGGGCATGTCCAATTGGGAGGAGACCCAGGATTTCCTGGAGAGACTGTCTCTTGACCTGGAAATGCCTTGAAGTCCTTGGAGTGCCTTTGTTTTTATTTTAGTATAATTTTTGTTCTGTATCTGGCCCATAAAGCAATCTTAGTTTTACACAACTTTATTTGAAAATAATCAATATTTAAATAGCCAAGTAACTGAATTCTAGACTTAGACATTATTCAGACATAAAAATAAAAATAATAATAAAAAACTCAAGGGATGGACCATTTCACGCATAACACTAAACCTCGGAAGGTATCGTATTGTATAACTGTTTAAAAAGCACAAACATGCAAATAAAAAAAAAAATAGATGTGATGAGCCTGGTTACACAGCAGCATCTTTAATAGAAATTGATAGAAGTAAGTAGGAAGGAAATAAGTTTTAAGAAATATAGATATTTGGTCACTGTCCAGTCCGTGTGTTTACCATCGTTTCCATGCAGGGTTGCTGGAAGCTGATGCCCATCTCCAGTGGTCATTGTGCAAAGAGCGGGGTACACACTGGACAGGTTGCCATTCCAACACAGAGCCACAGAAATAAAAGGGACATGAAGACGTCTAGTTTGTTGAGATTAACGTATGTCTTTGGGTGTAAGACGTGTCTGAAATGTAAGGGAGCTCTTATAAAATGTTGTCTCATAATGAATGTGGCAGGCTGATTAATGCCACCAGGGAAGAGGACAATGCTACAGAAGCAGCCATTGCAGCATTAGCAGTTTATTCTGTCTCCCAGGGGAGGGAGCTGGGCGGATGGAAGGGGCGTGATGACATAGCTGGGAAATGATAGGCTCTCAATGCCCTTCACAACCTCTGAGCATAAACAACTCAGACCAGGAGCTGCTGATGGAGAAACTTGCTGTACACAGGATCCTAAAGGCATTTTATTATTTTATTTTTTTCCATGCAACTTGCTGATCACAGATCACAAACGTAGAAATGCCTTTTCTGTTACAATGCTCCTGCTCCATATGCAACAGTGTTAAAATGTAAGTGAACAATTGTGATAATGGTTTTTCGAGCAAATTTCAACTCAGAACTTTTTAAAGTGTTATTTCTTTTTTAATACGTTTGATTTTGCACTAACAAAAGTTGTTAAATGTAACAGCATGAAGAAGAAAGAAGGCATCTTGGAGTTCTGTTTAAGAGTCTGATGCTGAACGGTTTATGCAGCTGACAGCATTAAGCAGGCCCGTCTCTAGAGCGAGTCTCAGGAATAAAATTAACAACGTGTGAAGTAGCTTTCATATCGCAAGTGAACTCTGTTAACTGAAAGGTATTAAAAAGAAAAGTATCAGCTGAACAGATCAAAAAGATTGTTTTTAAGCTGGGTTTATCACTGTGCTACAGCCATCTTGTCTAAAAAAAAAAAAAAAAAGAAATGAAATAAAAGAATCGAAAAGTTCCTTGGAAAGAAAAAAATATATAGTTTACTTATTATTATTTTTTTTTAACTTACGATTCCAGTTTAATTGTTATGCAACAATAACATTTGCCATAAAAAGGACTTTAAATGCCCAGCATGAAATACTGATTTATACACTGCCTTAAAAAGTGTAAAATTAACTCGACCTCAAGAATAATAGCATACAAACAAACAAATTCATCCTAATTATGAAATTTACTTTATTTAGTACAAAGTATACTAAAATAATTAACCAATTTCTGTTTTGAAGTATATGTCATTTAATAAATCTTAAGGCTTTGATAATGCTGTTTTGTTAGATAGATATCATCACAAAATTTCATTAACAATGTTGTAGATTTAAGGGGCTCAAGAGAAAGATGATGCAGCAGGGATTTGAGTTTTATATGAAAAGAAAGATAAACATAAAGCGCTTCCATTTTTTTTAACTCTAACCCAAACAAAAAAAGCCAAGTCTCCCTTGCTTGTAAAATAACTTTAGATAATATTAAACCTGA
>JARVGQ010001954.1:9793285-9803593 GCA_031762355.1 Hypsolebias martinsi | reverse complement strand
TAGGGGGTGGTATTGGGTGAAGGGGGATGGGGACAGAAGGTCTGGGGTGGGGTCCTCCTCTGGAAAATTTTGAACAGTCAATGTGATTTCCTGCATTTTGGTGTATTTTAACGGGTTGTTAAAGACATCACTTCTGTCAAGCATCCCACCACTGTTTTAGGGGTGTTGATTCTTTAAGGGGTAGAGGTGGAAATGCTACTTGAAGGGCAGCTCGTATGTGAAATTAAGAAGTCGTAAGTGGCTGTTGTGTTTAAAATTAGTGTTTATGTCATTATTTTCGTTTACATACTCAATATAAGTTTTATTCATTCAAGGCTGTCATATTTGTTCATAACTTTATTATTAGTAAGCCTGAGAATTACTGGAAAATACCCTGTCAAAATAAGTGCATTCTCAGAGGCAGTTCTGGCGGGATCAGGCAATTTTTTTTTTTATTTTTTATTTTTTTACAAATTAATTAAAATTACAAGTTATTACAAATTAAGCCCTGTGCACAAGTCTCAGTGATATGAAATGAAAGGGGTACCATATATCTGTGAATACAATAGCTATTTCCAACCCCATATGGAAGGCTTAAGAATGCTGAATTGATTTAATAAGCAAGACATTATTTACACAAACACAAGTTAAACAATGACTTTACAGGTGTTTCAAAGAGATGCATCTTTTGGAGATATGCAAACTTATAAGAAAGTAGGTGATTTTTCAGTTCCAGTCTCAATGGATTCTGAACGTTTGTGACCAAGAGACCAGCTGCATTTTACTCAGGCAGTTTTGAAAATAATGACCTATTTTTGTGGTAACAACTTACAAAACTGTATTTTAGGCAGAGCACAATATTTTGTTGTCCACCTCTGCCCATATTCATTCATTCATTCAACCTTTATTTAGACAGGTTAATCACACTGAGCCTCGGGGACTCATTTACAAGAGAGACTTGATTTCTTAGCAATGACTATTATAGTTTAGTATACCATAAATTATTTGACAGGTCACTTTGTACCGGCCTCTTCAGCTGCCCTCAAACTGTCATGCATATAACATACTGGAGTACACATTTAAATTAAACAGATTTGAGCCAGATTTGAGCCAGATTTTTAACAATTATTATTATTATTTATTAGTGTATTTTACAGATCAAAATGTTTTTCTCTCAGAGCTCGAGATGAGTGGGAAAGGCCTATAACAAAAGTCAGACAGGTTTGTTGTAACACCTGGAAATCTGTGACTATTTCGTTGGAAAACTTGCCTCACAGATTGCCTCTGTGACTTGGGAATGAAGAAAACAAATATTTAGAGGTGTTTAGGAGATTCCCATGCAAATGGGGAGTGATGGTGTAGAGGTTAGAGAGGGAGGGCCTGTGATTGGAGGGTCATAGGTCAACTCCCCTGTTCAACTCCACGGATCGACAACATCAAAATGTGGGTGGAAAATGTGAAGCACCCACACCTGTCTCCACCCTCATTTGCCCCACTCTGAGACCTTAACCCCAGTCCACCCCCTGCTGTTCACCTGGTGCCTTAGATTAATAAAGTATAATTAAATACTGTTCATACCAGTCACCAACAGTCACAGCCCACTTAGATACTGGCCTTAGCATTTTAACATTTTAAAATTTTCATACATGAAAACATGTGTTTTAATATTGTCAGACTCATATCCTCTAAATATTGCATTAGCTAAAACACTTTATGGCACACTTCACAAAAGCACAACACATTCAAAATAAATTAAAAAAAAGCTTTAGGATATTATTGATTATGTTTACATAACTACTTATAAAATAAGAAAAACAAGTAGGATACTGCATCAAAACATCCACTTTATTGCAGTACTGATTTTGAGTTAGGGCCTCAAGTTGGTTGGGGGTTATTTGTTTGACTTTTTCAAAGACAAGTTATCCTTTTTTGCATAAATCTTTTTCTCATCAGAGGGACAATGTGTGTTCATGACACAATGCACACCAAATGTGGAACCCTGTTAAAAAGAGCCAAGAAGGATTTGCCCCCACAGAGCAAAGATGGCGATGGAATTGGAAAACAACAGATGCCTGAACAAAGACTTTCAAGCTGCTGCTTTTGAAATTATATTAATTATTATTGTGTTTTGGATATTATATTTTTACCAAAATTTAAACATTCTGCAGATAAAATATTATTTATCAGTCATTAAGTTTAGCAGAGCACACAAATGATTGTAAAGAGCAATATTAGAACTAATTACTAATCCATGGTAACGTGTAAAAAAGCTTGTTGATTAAATGGTCATCATTTTATATGCATACTAAACCTATTTTTTTCAATTGTCATTGATTCAGTTGGAATTTATTCAAAAGCTAACTTAGCATATGAAAAGGCCAGTGAAATGAGAAGCACCAGCATGATTAAAACACATGATTAAAACAAAACATTGAATTATTTCCACCTAATTACTTATTTTCTTTCAATTTCAAGACATTACATGGATCAAATTGCTGCCTTTTGTCCACTTTATGCTAGTCTAGTTTTTATTTTTAGCTGTAAACTACTTTAAACAGGCATACTACTTCCTGAAAGTTGTTTCCACTTCTTGTTCCACTCGTTCTTGAGGGAGTGTGTTCCGCAGTAGAGCTGAGATTCCCCGTGATGAAGTGTGACGTACGCGGGTGACCACAGGATGAATTAGCTGGCACTTAACAAGCTCTGTGGTGTAATAGACAACTAGGGACTGGTGCTCCGCTATATGACTTATTTGGTTCGCCCTGAGAGAAAGGGGAGGTGGAAAACTAAGAGTCCCCACGAGTAAACGGTTGTTGAGTGGAAAACATGTTTGCGGTCCTCAGAGGAAACTCCCTGTTGTTACTTCAGTGTAGATAACAAGTGTTGTGTGGTTGAATGCCGAGTCTCAGCATTTATCTTCTCTGTTTACTTTGCTTCATTTTACTCCCTATAATAATATGCTGTTAAACAATCATATATGTTTAAGCAAACAAAATTAGAGCAGCATGGCACTAAAATCCAAGATGGAGTGCAGTATTGTTTGGTAAGGATAGCTAGAGACTCAAATGATTGAATTAAGATGTGCGTTTAAATTAGGATGGATAGTTGTGTGGGAACACTCTGAGGACAACATTTAAAAACCTTTATCCTAACAGAAGGAAGAGATGACTCTAGAGAAAATGCCAGTTGGGAAGGTAATGTTTCAAAGCCTTTTTACAGAAAATGAAGTGTTATTGTAGCCACTCCTGTTCGTTCCCAACAGGCTGTGTAAGCAAATGAGTGGTCTGCAATGAACTGCATAATTTTCTTTGTCTAATAAAAGTAGAAGTACAGTCAGTGTTTTGTTGTTTTAGCTGTGGCACTGAAATGGAATGAGTCAGAATTCCTCTTTTACAGAACAGTGTATGGGCACAAAGATGAGCCCCCCTATAAGCTGCCTCTGGCTGTTCATAAATCACCAACCGAGTCGAGCCACATGCGAGCTTTTAGAAATGAAGCCAGAATTACAGAACCATGGGAGGTTTGGAGTGTAGCTCAATGGCACTGATGTGAAGCACTACAAATACACAAATGTGCACACATACATGCATAAATAAGTAGATAGAATCAAACATCTTATGTTCCTAATGGTCGCACAGGCCATATGTCGTCATCACATCAGACTGTCGAGCTGCACTGTCAGTTTACTCTTACATATATTGACCGTTAAGACTCTGTCACTACGCCACTTAGCAGCTCAGAGGTGTAACAACATCTGGTTGGATTCAATCGCTCAAATCAGTTCTTTTGTAAAACACATCAAAATGTTGGGGGGGGGGGGGGGATCCCAGTCATGGCTTAAAAATGTTTTGTGAAAAAGGCTAAAGTGTGATGAAGACAAAGGCAACATTTCTGATACATCAAACACCAACACAATCAAAGAACAATGCTTGCATTAAAACCCCAATTAATGACTATAATTCAGTTGGAAAACTAAAATGTACTTGGTGGGCACACCTTCAATGGGTAAACTTTTATCTATTCCAAAATAATATTAATAAAAACATCTGACTCTCTAAGCAAGTAGTATGGTTCAGATGCACATTCAGGTGCATATTTTAGGCACTGAATGATTCATCATTCATCAGTACTCTGTAGTACAGATGGAACTCATTTGTATGCATTTGTAAGAATGGAATTCATCACAATAATAGCTTTTGTTTGCATTTTGTCATGTCTCTGTATGCCAGATGGAAAACAAAAAAAGAAAATAATTAATTAGTGGAAAATCTGATAATATTTTTGTTTCCACCTTTTCTTTATTTTGCCACTTTTAAGTGTAAGCAATGTGATGAATACATATATTAATGTAAATAATGTTGCATATTCACTTATTTTTTCTCAGTTTGTAACAGTGTTGTTACAATATAAGAAATGAGTATTGATGGTTTTGTTACAATAAAAGTAGGTGTAACTGTTCATAAGTTTCACATCCTGATTATGTTATTTTGTACAACCTTGGAAGGCTGCACATATTACTGATGGTGACTCAAGTTTTATTAAAAATATTGGGACAAAAACAACAACAACAACAAAAAAAAATCCATTTCAAATCAAGAAATTGGAACAGAAGAAATAACAACAAGTAAAAAGGAGACAATTAAAAATGTAACCCAGAGTCGTTTTTTTTTTTTTTTTTTTACTTTTTTTTACCTTTTCGTAGTTTAAAATGGCCAGTTTTTACTTATTTATTTTTATTCTGTAGGTGAATGAGGCTACTTGCTCACTGTTCTCATGTCTCACGAAGAATGTCAATCACAGATGTTGTTTCACATATTTAACAAATTATCTGATTGAAGAACCTAAAACAAAACAAAACAAAAAAAAGTTTTGTGAAGTCCTTCTTACCTGAAAATACGATCAGAGGGTTGTTCTCCCATCACAAGATCAAAACCACGCTGGAAGATGGTGTAAGGCCAGGGACTTTCATGAAAAAAAAAAAAAAAAAAGATCAGACAAAAAGAAGAAAAAGAGAGGAAGAGAGGGGAACTGATTGTTAAAATCAAAGCCAGTGAACTTTTAAATGTTTAAAGTACCCACACCTAATTTAAACTATCCAAAATCTCAAAGCATGTTTCAAGTCTACCTGACTTCATCTGTGCTTTAAAAACACCCCACAAGTCAAAACAGGGTTACACTGCGTGCTGCTATGTGCAAACATGCCGACTAAAAACATAGTTTGCTGCTGCTGTTGACATGCAATGTGACTTTGACTTAAATGTATTTACCAAGGAAGAGGATGAGAGGTGATGACAAGATGAGACAGAATGATGGAAAGAGAAGCAGTGAAAGAGAGAGAGACAGAGAGAATGAGATGGGAAAAGCAGATGCTGGTGAAGAAACAAAAAAAAAAAGAGACAAGGAGTGAGAGTGCAACGAACATTGTGGCGATGAGACAGATGCCAAGAGGCAGAAGTGAGAGAGGAAGAATGATAGAGACTAATGGGGAGTGGCAGCTCTGGGACTAAACAGTCTGCAAAGTGAGAGCGCGAGGAGGAGAAGTGACAGGGGCCCGATGTCGTTCTGAGAAAACTCCACCACTGTAAGCAAAAAGAACATCAGTGTGAGGGGAGCGGCCTCCGTGCCATGGGCTGCAAATCATTAAACATTTAAGTCACCCAAGGCTGCCCACTCTGTTACACAGTGACAGGGACAAAGAAAGAGCACCAGGGAAATGAGACACTAACATGCACGGTTGGGGAAGCTGCTGAAAATATTCAGATGTCTCAAAAAGTGGAGAACAAAATGTACATTTTGCTCGTGACACAGACGATGTCAAAATACAGAGAAAACGGTGTGCTCTGCTAGCTGCCAGCCCGCCATGTCACAGGTTAAGAGTTGAGCTCAACATGTTCTTGCCATTACCAAATTCTTTCTCACTGAGAGGCTTTAAGTGGCTGCAGAACCAAAAGGCATTGTACAACACCTCAATAAAGTCAAAGTGGAGTTTTTAAATAGACTTAACATTTCTTAGCATTTCTTAAAAAGGATTCCTGTGGAGTCTGAAGTCACAAGCAATTTTACATGTGGCTCTCTTCTTTGTGTTGCATTAAACATCGCTGTGGGCGTTACATTTCTGAACGAAAGAAAAAATGCACTACTGCTAAAAATATCTTACATACAGGAACCCGCTAGATCATATTAGCATTTAATAACCTTCAACCACACACGCTAAAACAATACTGTAAAGAAGTCTCAACTGATTTGCAACAGGAAGAGTGCATTTATAGACATTTGTTAAAACAAACCTAAAAAAAAAAATAAAAAAAAAAGAACCCATTTTCCTATAGTGTGTTCTCTACATGCAATATGAGAGTTTGTAGGGCCCTCACATATTCATTGAGAAGGGTTATCAGTGGTTGATATTAGCTATGTTTACATGCACAAACATATTTGTTCAGATTGAAATGTATTCAGACAAAATAATCCAAATGTATTGTTTACATGGGCACAATCCGTTCACGACGAGTGTTTCCATGCAGCGGGCTTTGATTCTGAATAGAAGCACTGACATGTGGGGAGTAGTAAACTCTCCTTAAAGAACCACAGAAGAAGACGTTTTACTTCCATGATGAACATAAACAAACCTGAGTGCCCAAAATGGACCCACGACAGATGTTAATGACGGTGACGACGTCACTGCACTTCCTGACTGAGCTACAGGTGACACAGATCATTTTGAGCTACTGCAAAGTTTCTAGTAGAAATGTTGTCACTCACTGACCGGTTTTACTTCCTCGACATGCTAATATTATTAGCATTAGCCAGGCAGAAATATGTGAAGTTGACACATGCGCAGTCAGGTCAGTTTTCCACGATTGGAATAAAATGAACAGATTGTGTTTACATGCATACCGTTCAGATTATGAATCTGTATAAACCGCCCGTCTCATTCTTATTCCAGATTAATTCAGATCGAGCTGAATCAACAAAGAATAATACAAATGGGGCATTTACATTACGCATTTTTTTTTATTCCGAATGGCTGCTTATGTAAACATAGCTAGTGTAGGATGGATGTTACTAGCTATGTTTACATGGACATAAGTAATCAGATCAAACGACCGTTCGGAATAAAAATGTGTCATGTAAACACCACATTCTGTTTATTTTTATTGTTTATTCAGCGAGATCCGAACTAATTCGTGATAAGAACAAAACGGGTGGTTTACGCCAATTCAAAACCCTAACAGTGTCCATGTAAAATCTTGATCTGTTCATTTTTTTCTGAAAGCAAAATAATGACCTGACTGTGCATGTGTGACCTATGTCATGTCCGCCTGGCTAATGCTAATAATATTAGCATGTCGGGGAAGCAAAACTGGTCAGTGAGCGACACAACAGTTCTACTAGAAACTTTGAAAGAGCTCAAAATGATCTGTATCACCTGTAGCTCAGTCAGGAAGTGCAGTAACGTCTCCACCATCATTAAAACCTGTCGCGGGTCCATTTTGGGTGCTCAGGTTTGTTTACGTTCATTCCAGACGTAAACCGGAAGTAGAAGTTCTTCTTCGGTGCTTTTCTTATGGAGAGTTTACCACTCTGCGCATGTCAGTACTTATGTTCAGAACAAAGCCCGCTGTATGTAAATGCTCATCGTGAACAGATTGTGTCTATGTAAAGGATTTAATTATTTAATCTGAAAACATTTAAATCCAATCAAAAAATGATGTGCATGTAAACATAGCCATGGACTTTTAAGTCAAGTAGATTTAACAATCGTTCAATATTTAGTGTATTACTTCCTTCGAAGGTTTCAGTAACAGTGATTTACATTGTTAAACAAGACTCTTTTAGTGATAAAACACCTAAACATTAATAATGAGTTCCAATATTTGTTTTCCTGTTATGTTGCTCCAAAAACAAAAGATGGAGAGAAATAACCAGTAGGACCAGGCTGACGTCTTCCCAGGCCTGTCCATTGCCTTGTCTTGAAGGCACCCCTCCCACAACAAACAGCCCCAAAGCAAACAAACAACAAAAAAGTAAATAAATAAATACAATGGGGGAGATTTAGTGTTTTGGGTATGCAAAAAGCTACACATAACTATTTTTTTCCTTTTGTTATGTACACATTTGTTCAAATCACAAGGAACATTATTTAAATATTCAATTTTGTTTGCTTCAAAACATTAATTGTCACTCACAGCATCACAGTCTTTTGTGTCATCTAAGAAAAATAAAGTCTGGTTTGATAGGAAGGACAATTCTTTTGTTGTTCTACGGTTTCATTTTGTCAAGATAATGAGCAATCAGTAGGTGATTATCATAACTTACCCCTGATTGGGACCCCATTCACTACGGATGCAGAGGTGTTTGTGGACTGGGTCTTTCATGTACCCATCTAGGCAAAGGCATTCTCCTGCAAACACAAAGGCAAGTTCTTCAATCAGGTGTCCATTAAATTTAAGCACTTTTCAATTCACTGGAAATTTCCCTTTGCTGTTCTTTTGTTTTACTTCATGAGAGCTATTCCAAAAAGGATCCTCTTGAGGCAATTAGAGCACTCATATTCATCTCTTATTTTTAACAAGGTAGTGAACATTGCCCTTTTCAGAAAAGCACACATACATTTTCCAGTAGGGGAATGGGCAATCAGTTCTTTCTGAACAATGCGCATATGTTATACTAAAATGCTAATTTATAGTCAATTGCAACCAAGACTAGTGTGAATTCAAACCAGCAATAACCATCTCTTACAGCAGACCCACCTAAAATCAGTATTGACTGTCTACTCATATTCTGTCAAAGTATAATGGATATACATTTCTTCATCTACATATATGAGTCTGCAAATGTCAGAAGTGGACCTCCGGGGTACACCTAATGCAGGCCAAAGACTGGCAATTATAAAAATGAAACACAAATTAAATGAATACATTTTTGAAAGTTAAAAAAAAAAGATACCAAACAACACAAGCAGAAAGCCAGAAAACGACATAGATACCGTATATATATATATTTTTCTTTAGAAGAGACTTTTGCAATAAAATTACAATTTACATCTTCATACTAAACCAATAGATTGCATGTTAGAAGCTTCAGTGCAAAAAATAATATAAACAGAAGCACATGTGCACCTCAGTACCAATAATATTTTTTTCATTGGGAGTTGAAGCAACTATGAATTAACCTCTGCCTCAAGGTCTTGTTGAACTTCATGAGTTCACTAACCTCAATTTATATTATCATGGATGATGGAATGGAATATCAAATCTTAGTTTTGTGTTTGTTTTGATGTAACAACTGGGGGGTGGGGGGAGAACATAACTCAAAACTTCTCGTAACATCTGTTTCTTAATTGATATTGTGGCAGTTCACTCTGTTCCTTCACCTGTGAAGGAGTCAACTTTATGCTAATTCTCAATTGAAAACATTGTTGGCAGCTACAGTTGGCAAATAAATGAAAACATATTACTTCACATATAACATATTTAAAATTTTGGTAGTTTTTTTTTTGTTTTTGTTTTTTTTTCCCCATTAGAATTTAGATCAAATCTCCAGTGGACAAATGAATCTGGTCATGCTTGCATGCTTCTATAATTATTTGTTTCAGCCATTCACCACACATTTATTTTCTTATCTCATAATCTCTAAAATCCTACATATAACCAAATTAACAGAGAGCAAGATTCCAAAGATGAGATTTAAAAGTATCACAATGAGGCACTGTGTTAAAATGGTCTTTTAGGACAACATGCTAACACCTAGACTGGAAAATGACTTTGTTCTTGCAGTACTGGAGAAGAATGTCCTACAACTTTGTGGTTTCTAAATAAAACTCCAGTCTTTGCTCATTCCTTCTCATACCCATCTTAATGAATCATAACAATCTTAATTATCCAGTGCTGTATCATGTGGTATGGCCTGTTGTGGTGAAAAGGAAGTTAGCCAAACAAAAAAGCTCTTATTTACAAAACTGCCTACAGTCCAACCGTCATGTTTGATCATTAGCTTTAGATCATGATCAAAAGAACCAGATTCCAGATATCAGCCTCCTCCACGCTCAGGTAAAGCGCTCTGCCATCTGGGGGTGTGCTCGGAATATAGTATATAGTCATAATCTAATATACACAATTTATAATACAAGTAAGACAAACTAAAATACATTATAGTAAACAAACAAACAAACAAAAACAAAAATGTACACGTTAAAGTCAACATTATGGCTAACTTTTGGTCATTATGCTGAGTTTTAGATGAAAAAGACCAACTTAAAGGTCCACTGACATGATATTTGAACTTTGCATAAAATGGCACAACATATATATGTTGTATCATTCAACTATG
>JARVGQ010001954.1:9723316-9735627 GCA_031762355.1 Hypsolebias martinsi | reverse complement strand
TAAGTGCTTGGTAAAAATACAGTACTGTATGTATGAGGTGCATGTATAAGGTGCCGTTTGGACGTATTTTCCGACTTTCGTCGATTTTCGAGTTACGAACTGGCGTAGGAACGGAACTCGTTCGTAAATCTGGGACTACCTGTATACATATATACATATGTGTATATACATATACATATGTGTATATACATATATATATATATACAAATGTGAATATACATATATACATATGTGTATATACATATATACATAAGTGTATACATATATGTACATTTATACATATATATGGTATATATTTATATATATATTATATATATATATATATATACAGTATACTGTATATATATTAATAAAGGAGTCTTAAACCCGTCCCACGTTCTTGCAATATTCTAATCAATGTTTCTAAACTCTGAGCACTCTAAAAGAGCAGAGAACATCATCTTCTCAGCTCTCTGCCTCCGCTGCTCTCTGCCATCTGCCAGTGCTCTTGTCCACACCCACTTCTCCACTGCAGTGCGGAGATATGGCACGCTGCAAGAGGAAGCTTCTGCCACAGTTGTAGGCTGCACACAGATGCAGCAAGTGTGAAATATTTAAAAATTTATTTTAAATAAAAATTTCATGCCGATCGTGCGGCTCATCCATCAATCAGCCAATTCTTACTTTGAAAAACCATGCTAGAGCGAGTCCGCAAAAAACGAACCGCGAAGTAGCGAGGGACTATTGTATATAAAAACACGTTACTGATGCAAACTGCTGCAGCTTTTATGTACTTCTGTAGTTCAAACTTTGTTCTAAGTCTTGGGCTGGTTAAGGTGGAAAATGAAACCAGACTGGAAATAAAGCTATTTAAATTTAAGACAATAATGAAAAACATGAAGAATAAAAGACGTATTACACAGAAGTGCAAGCAGAGCAAACAGAATATGAAGCAGCTCCATCTATTATGCAAGCACAAAGCAAAAATACCCATTTTATCAAGAAATGTGTTTGAAATCTTGTTTGAATCATTTGAATATCATCTGTATCCTCTTTGGGAAACAAGATTTCAACATTGAACATTGGACATGCGATCGTTTTGAAGATATTTTGGATTTGTTTGAAAGAACTGCACCATTATGTAATGCTTATATTTGTTCTCCACACAAAATACTTCAAATGAGCATATTAAATAAAATAAATAAATTAAATTAACTTGGTGAGGAACAAAGATCAACACCTGTGCAAGCAAGTGCTGTCAGAAGGCAAGACAGACTTACTCAGAAGCTGTGGTTGTGGCTGAGACACTTGGGAGGGGGACTGTCCAAACACAAATGGGCTGTGGACAAGAGAGGAGGAGGAAGAGGAGGAGGATGGAGGTTGGGCAGCTTGCTCAAATATGGAGGAGGAGGAAGAGGAGGAGGGAACTGCTGAGAGGAAGGGCCCAGACTGAACGGAATTCAGTATGGCACTTAACCGGTCACCTGTAAACATGGAGACAGAGGAAGGGGAGAAACTACAGCTTACACTATGGTTTGAGGGAGCTGGAGGGAAATGACGGCGAATGTGGCTCATTTTTTGGGGGAATGCACCAATCAATCAGCTGATGACCACATGTGGATGAACTTCAGCTTGACCTGGTCAGTCTCAGAAATTTGACCTGTTTTTTTCAGTCTCTGAATTTATAAACTAAGCGACCATCAGAGATAAGTTTTCCGGTCTGTAAACGCACCAAAGCCAAGTACTAGATCACACCAGATGTGTGCGACTGGCACGTCTTCTACACAAAAGGTTGAGGGGGACATATGTGCAATATCAGTAAGGTGTTTAAGAAAGTCAGATGAAGCAGAAGAAATTTTCCAGAGTTACATCTGCAGCCTATTTTACTGCTCAGTAACCTATGAGCTAACGTTTTAGTTCCAGCTGCCTCCTAACAGGCAACGTACAGTTTAAGTCTAGTTTATTGTGTAACACCTGTAATTTGTAAGAAGTTTGGAAAAAAAAAAAAAAAAAGTAAGTTTACCTGCTAAAAATATCAGGCTGTAATTTGCAATACAAATGGTTAGAAGAAAAAAAAAAGTGTCTCATATTTGATAATGAAAATTGATGCATTTTATTTAAATTGAGTTCTTATAACAATATCATGTGACGGGGTGCAAATTTGATTTGAGAAAGAAAAAATTTGCTTTATTTGTACAAAAATGGCTGTTCAAAAACCTGTAGGATATTATTTGATTTCTATTGATAAAAAGAGAAGACAAACATCAAAGTGTTTAAAATGAATACTTTTTTTTTTATAAACGTTTATTATTAAAGCAGATTTTCAATTCTACTTCAAATGCAAAAAAACAAAAACAAACAAAAAAAAAAGGGTACACTGCATTTCCAGTGCTGATAGTTGTAATTACTGAAGAGTAAATCAGAACAAGCTACAACTGGAAGTAGCCAGGAAAGCTGTGATTGGTGCATCTTTAGGTAATTTCCTACCAATTACCGTATTCACTCATTTCTCAGAGTACATGTGTAAAATAGGAGCAGGTATAAAAGGCACTTGGGGCCCAGAAAGTCTTATTTGTTCATATAAATTGGAAAGGTATCAGCTTGATTAAATCTTTACTTGTAGATGAAAATATCATTTCAGTAAAAGTCAAAAGATGCATATTGAAAACTTTAAAACAAAGATAGAATTACAATTCTGGACGATTTTTTTGTAGCACACACAGATAAGGTGTACTATAAGAAAACATAGTTCCACCTCACAAAAACAGAATTTTAATACAAATTTGCTTTTGGAAAATAGACTTACTAAGTGTATTGATCTATGTCACTAATAGTTTTATTTTTTCTTAGCTACAACTTTAAAATTTATTTTAACTTGCCAATATTCAATGCCAACATTTTATGATGTCATTAAGAAAAACCTTAACAGGCTAAATATTGTATTTGATGAAATTAATGCATACAAATTTACATTTAGCCAGGTACAAACAACCCTAATGAACTAAATTTGTGTCTATGATAGTTGTTAAATAGATTTTGATGTCTAGATGAGAAATTACTTTTATTCTGGTTCTACACTACAAGTGCAAAAAAAATCTGACTTTGTATGATTCTATAATTAGCATTAGCAAGTATCCCAAGAGCTCTGCCGCTATTTTAAGAAATGTGGGGTAGAGAAAAGCCATTTGCAAGTAATCTGACACTGCATCTGCAGAATGTTCAGGCAGAGCAGGAAAAAAAAAAACCACTCAGCATCTGTTCATTGATGCTTTAGTAACCCTGATGCGCTCAGCAAGTTGGTGGTCATTGTGCACAAGCACAGTTTGAAGAAAACTGATGACAAAAAAAAGATGATTTTTTTTTTTTTACGAGACTAAATTAAAACACCATGGAATAAATGATGAGAGGTGTTCAGAGCCAGATTTTTGCACAAAACTGCAAAGCCCATGCTTGCAGACATATGCCTGACACCACAGATGTAAGGCATGAAACAGCAACAGCAGACACACAAAAGGCATGCATACCGGTACATGTTTTTTTTGTTATTTGATTAAAAAATGGCAAGATTGATTGACAAGAAGTCAATGTGGAGAACAATGCATTTTAGGAAGCGTTTTATACTGTGAAAAATATTGTAGTGCAAAAAAGTGCATACCGGTAATATAAGCAATGACCTAATTTACTTAATTTTTTTAAATATTTGTTCACAAAAAAATCTTATGTGAACAGTTTTGTACTTTAAATGTATGTAAGAAAAAAAGGATAGGAACAAGTAATTATGTGCTAATTGTTAACTTAAAACAGTACACTTAGAAACAATAGAGGAAGTGGGTTTGAATGGGAAACATGATTATAATTTTTTTGTCCAAAGCATGACTGAAATAATGTTAATACATGAAGAAAATTAACAAATAAGCTATATAGATATATTTGTAGTAGGGATGCACGATATTATCAGCATGGTATTGGTATCGGCCGATATTAGCATTAAAGTTCAATATTGGACATCCACCATTCCATTAAAATAACCAATACAAAAAGGCGCTGTTTTTTCCTGCAGCGGCAGCGCAACGTGATGACGTCACGTGCACCTACCTGACCTCACAGTGGAGAGGAAAATTCAAAATGTCGGCGATGTGGAAGTTTTATTTTTTATTGGTGAGGATGTTGGACTCCGAAGATTTATGGACCACGTTGAGCCTCACTACATCGTCTGCAGTCTGAGATATTTTCCCGACGTAACGTTACCCGAGTTACAAGCCGTCATTTCCGACGTCATTGAGAAGCTAATGGCTGACAGCACGACTTGTTGGGTGAGTTTTACCACAGACTTTTGGACGTTGTGTTAGCCCCGTTAGCATGATTAGTCTTACAGCACAATCGATAGACAAAAACTTTGAACTTAAAAAGTCTGTCCTTCATGCACAGGAGTGCAGAGGATCCCACATGAACAAGCCTCCACAAGTGAGACAGCATCACAGGTAGGGGTTGAACGAGTACATATTTTTTATACTCGACATTAATATAATAAAACTCGAGTAGAACTCGAGCAGTCGATGATGTCATAGGATTTTAAGATGCAAAAATAAAATAAGTAAAAACGCAAAAAAAAGAAGTCATTTAATATTTACACAAAAAAAAAAGACCAACAAAACATTGGGAGTGTACCGGTATATTATGCTCCTACCATTCATCACACTGCAGATAAATCACAGGAAATCCAAAACTATTAGTTATTATTCTTAAGCTGCAAAAGGGAAAGAAACTGCAGCACGTCAAAAATGAAACTTAAAAACAGTGGGGCAGTCAACCATCCCGCACCGCCCGCGGTGCTGCGCATTAGGTTTAGTTTTAGAGATAATTATGTTTATACTTTTTTTTAATAGGTTTAGAGATTCATATTTTTTGCTTTTTTGTTTGAGAAACAAGGTCAGTGGAAGCTGGTTCTGGTTCGGTCGATTGAACCCATTGTTACACTATACATTATTCTGTGACCTGCAACAGTGCATGCAACACTGCCCCCTATGGTTCACAATATACTGTAGCGGTTAAGGGGAGTGGACTATGTGTTATGTCTTTCCCATAATGCTTAGCGGTATGTTAGTGTTCCGGCCGCACCATGAGTGAAATGGATGTCTGTGATATAGACCTGCCTCTTGCGTGCTCTGAAAGTTATGTTGTTTCCTGTTGTTCAGCTCAAATTACCTTCATTGGGTTTAACCCATTCAAGGTTTCAATACAGTGTGTTCCAAACAGAAAGTTGTTAATCTGTAACTGTGATATGATGATGTCATTAAGATGTGATGATGTCACCACGAGTACCCGATGTGAAATAAATAAACTCGATAGAGGACTTAGTAATCGATGCGTCGACTACTCGAGTACTCTGTTTAAGCCCTAATTGTGATATGTATGGTTATCTCTACTCTTCACAATATACAGTATATTGTGATATGAATTTTATGCCATATCGCACATCCCTAGTGTACACCAAGAAATCTGTTATTGTTGTCTTGCCTTTCTTTCTGGACCAAAAAAACTCAGAATTTCCCTAAGCTCAGGGTTAACTTTGAAATGTTTTAAAGCCTATTTTCTGGAAAACCTGTCTGTACACCACAGTTCATGCTCAGTAATCCAGGTTAAAAAAATCCAACAGAGTTCAGTCAAGTCATCTGAATGGTTTCTTTTTTCCGAACACCATACAGAAAAATGAGCACTATCAAAAGCATCAACACCTGAACTTTCCTTTTAGAAAATATTAATTTCTATCTTTACCCTTCACTTCATAACTTTTTGTTATTGGATATTGAATTTTTATGTTTTCCTTTCATAAAATTGGCAGTGCCAACTAGAAAGTTTTTTTTTTTTTTTTTTTTTTTCGGCCTTTGAGGACAAACACTTCAGCTAAAAAACATCAAATCTAACCCCTGAGCATGAAAATATTACGCTATCATATAATGTAATTGGTTTGGTCTGGTTTGGATGCCTCCATACAGCATGTGCTGATTGGATTGATCCATTGAGGCCCTGTAGCAAAACGGCAGCTGATTAAAATTTGTAAATTAAAAGGGGAGAAATGTGCATAGCAGAGATACACTGGAGCTTAAGAGTCTCAGTAGATACACCAATAATGGCTTACTGAATATATGATGCCATTTCAAATATAAAGTGTTTAATTTGCCTTTATTCAGCAAGAGTTTGGGGATTTACTTCATATCTGTGCATGCCCGTGGGGTTCGAACTAAAGTCACATTTATGTTTGAACTGCCAGTGTCTCACCTGGTGTTGGAACGGACATACACAAGGTTAGTCATATATTATTGATGAGCAGCTGCAGCCAGCCGAGGACTCTGTGGTCACCTTGTTGATGTGACTGCACGGGAACATCCTTTGAACCATTCAGTGCTTCAAATTCATAACACCAGGTTTCCAAAACACACTAAACCTCTAAAAATGTGACTTCTTCAGGCAATCATTACAATTTATATTAACCTAAATAGCTGAGTAATAATACTGCTGGCTCGAGTGACGAATAAATCAGCTTTTCTGGCCTCAGAACTAAACTGCAGTCAGTTTCAGTGAAGTTAATTCCTCCCTCTAACGGGGCCAACGGTAAGTCTGGCTTGTCTGCAAGTCCTAAAAAGCTGCAGATGTGACTCATCCAGCGTGCATCACCTTGGGCTTTGTTGTTTATAAAACAGGCTTTGGCAGGTTTCTCCATGTCCTGCTCTGTAGTCATTTGAAAGCACAGGCTACCAAACCAGTAGCTAAGAATTATTATTTTAGGTAAAATATGTGTTAAGTGGATTTATTCATATCATCTGTGTTCAGAACCACTTTGGTTAAAGAAAAGGGGTCACTATAAATTATTGGTATCCTGAAGACAATTCTATCTCACACAAAAAAAATAAAAATAAAATTAAATAAAATAAAATGGGCATTAAAACCAAGTAATGTGCTTTAATTGAACCTGTAAAATTTAAACGGAAGCATTTCTGTGTAGTGATGAACTTCTGATGGCATTTTGATGAGTTATTTTTGTTAAACCGGCTGTTTTAGGTTGCCTGAAACAAAAAGCTGTCATGAAATACTCTAAATCTGATCTAAAGTACACGTTTTAGTATTCACATTGACTTAATGTATGTAAAGAACTGCAAATATGGGTAATTTTATATTAAAACATTAAAAACTATATGTACACATACTGTATGTAAAAATATAAACATTACTTGAATGAAAAATATATGTATCTCTTTATTCATATAGACTGCATACAGTGTGCTGCTGATGAGTGCCATTAATTTCACCCACCCAACGTCACAAAGAGGATCAAAAAGTAAACTTGCACAGTTCTTGCAAGTTTTTCATCACATTAAATGGATTTGGTTAGTGTTTGGTAAGAAAGAGGAATATAACTTAGATCTGCTTTGAACGTAGGATTTGGAATTGCATTTTTCTTTGTAATAATCACTGAGATGTATTCTGCTGTAAAATGGTGTTATATGAAATAACTGAACTGCATCAAAAGAAACAGCTGGTTTTTCACAGCAACTGCTGATGTTATGCCTCATGTTTCAAGTCAAACTGTTAATGTCAATGAAAATCATTCCAGTGACATATATGAACTGAAGCTGAAAACCCATACAGCAAACTTCATAGAACATTTTCTGTATCCATAAAGAAGCTGAATGACTGTCATGGCTTTTGATTTATAGGTCAAAGCTTCTAGCTGGGTGGCAAGCTGCAGTGGAGCCTTGGAAGACCCAGCAGTAACACGGTTTCCATCTATTGTTGTGGTCTGCTCACATTTGCATATTAATCCTTCTCTACCAGCACCTTTATGAAAGCACCTTTAAGGAGGCGCTGCCCCCGTAGCACTTCAAGGATGACGAATAAGCAGATGAGAAAGCAGAAAGCCGGAGGGTGACGGGATGTGAAATGCAGATAGAGTTGAGGGTAGAAAAGTCAGACAAGTGCAAAGTCTTAGAAGTAAGAAGCAGAGCCAGAGCACTGGCAGTTTATTTCCACTCAGAAATACCACCAACACTCAAGCTTCCACATCTAGAAGATTGACTTGATGCTAATTCATGCAAAACATGCAGAGGACGGGACAAGGCCAGTTCTTTATCATTAAACTGTGGTCTAAAGGTGTTGCGCCTTCATGCTTTCATTTAGTAGAAGTAGCTGCTGGCAAGTCCTCTCAAGCTGACTAATCATTTGTGTATGCAGATATAATAAGCTTTCAATGTCTGAAGATACATATCATCCATCAAAGCATGATTGTAATGTCTTTGGGTTAGAAAAGGGCACTGGGAGTAGGTGTGGCATATCTTAGATCTAATAAATATGCATTTCCCCAGGCAAGAGGAGGACGCAGAGAGTTCTAAGGATTCATTCCCTACTCTGCCAACATGGCAGATAAGGTTTGATAGAGTGCACGCACACAAAAAATCTACAGTCTGTAACTAGTACTTAAAACTTCAAAAATGGATGTTGTTCTGCCATAATCTAACACGTTTACAAATGGAAAATAAGTATTTGTCTGCTTTGGTAAGCAGAAAATCCACTGCTCTGTCCTCCTTGTGAGTAAATAGTTACAACTTGTTACATTTTGTGCTGAATGTGTCCTGTATGACAAAAAAGCAAAGCAGATCAACAGAATAAATGCCACACACTTAACCCTTCAGCGGTGTCTCACTCATATTTGACAAACACGCTGAAAATGTATATATTTTTTATTTTTATTTTTACCAATTTATTATTTAAGACCTTGGTCACAATTATGGATCTTTGTCTACTTTTCACCAACATAATTATGCAGTTTGTTATGCATGGAGAACACAAAAAGTGTTCCTCTACTTGCATATAAAAACTGAACACATCAGGAGGTTTATTTGTGTTCATTTTAAATTCAGTTCAATTCAGTTTGTTTATGTAGCACCAAATCACAACAGGAGTCGTCTCAGGTCACTGAACAGAAACAGCCACATACATATAAAGCCATTTAATTATGTTATTTATCTAAGGGGCCAGCAGATTGCTGTTTTCACTTCATCGCAGTCTCCCATCCTAAGCAATCACAGAGGCAACAGTGGAAAGGAAAAACTCCCTCATGAGGAATTTACCAAAGCCAAAAGGCTTAGAAAAGACAGAATAAACATGATATATTGAAGGAAAAATAATATCTAAAATGTTTAGTTTGAATCCCTAGGGCATTCTAAACAATGTAATAATTCTGCCAGTTAAAAGTTATTTTAATTATGTGTTAAATATTACATGATTGGATTTTCTCACATATTTGTTCAAGTTTGAACGTTTAACTCATAATAATATGTTTTACCATCACAGAGATGTGCAGAATGCGGAGCTCTTCCTTCGTGGAGTTATTGGCTGGATCTTCGGTCGGTTCCGGGACATTCAGGCTGCCATCCTGGTGGTGAATGTGAAAAAGTAGTGTGCCATTTTCTAGCCACTGCTGGCGCCAGCGCACCAGAGGGATGTCCTCTGAGTTCCCAGAGATCTCTGAAAAATGCAAAAGAAAAATGGCATCAGGTGAGAAACTCACTAGTGTTTATACTCTTACCAGATTATCAGAAAAAAATACTGTAAATAAATGATGAAAATCTACTCATATTTGAGCAATCGAACAGTAAGTGCATGTGGCTTGATGATTATAAATTGTAGTATAGCATCATGATTGAAATTTCCATATTTGAAAACACCTTTACACAAATTATACCCCAATATACAGAAGTGTAAAAAAAAAGTGACTATCACCATTTTTTTTGGCTTATAAGTCACAGTTTTTCTGCATAATGTACATGCCCTGTGACTTATAGGCCGAAGCGACAAATTTATGGATTTTTTTCCCCATATTTATAACATTTTTTTGACTGAGATATAACCGTTTTCATTCATTCTGACTGAAAAAAAATAAATAAAAAATTGAGCAGTACCAGTTTCAGCCACTTTATGGCAACAGAGTAATAATAGTGTATGGCATACTGCTGTATCATGTAATAGATACATGTGGCTATAATGACAAATTCAAAAAAGTTCAAGACAAAAACAACTGGACTTTATTTATTATACTTCACTTTATACTTTATTGCTTTTTTCCTTGAACTTTTTTTTTATTTTTTTTATTTACAATGTCCGGGATGACTGAGAAACTTTGCCAGCTTTTAATGATATAATCAGCCTGCCATAGTCTCCCCACCTTCATTCTGCTCACTGCTTAGGCCGACCATCAAACCAGCTGCACCGCCCTGAAAAATGCAGCTAATTTGACCATTAAAGTGCATTTATTAAGCAAATGATAGACTGAAACACACCTTTGCTATAATTTCGAGCAAACAAATAGTTGTTTAGGTGCTTTTATTGTTAATTTTCAGAGAAACAAGCCACATTCCTCCCTCCTCCCTTTTTTCTTTTTCTGCGTGTTCATGGAGCACCAAGTTAGCAAAACTATTTTTGAAATGCAGCTAATTTGACAATTAAAGTGCATTTATTAAGCAAATGTTAGACTGAGACACACCTTTTATATAATTTCAAACAAACAAAAAAAAAATTTTAGGTGGTTATTTTGTTAAATTTGCACAGTGACTCGTGTGCACACAATTACTTCTGTGTATTGGCTTTTAAAATGCATCTGATTTGACCGTCAAAGTGCATTTATTAAGCAAACCTTAGACTGCGACACACATTTACTATAATTTTGAGCAAACAAATAATTGTTTTAAGAGTTAATCTTGTTAATTTCTTGTTAAAGTCCTCCCGTGCATGCTCCTGCGGCTGCCATTTGGCAGCCCATCGATTTTGGCACAACACCGGCCCACATTTCCGGGTTTGACCCACATGTCTGGGTTTGGTCCACATTTCCGGGTTATCAGCGGTGACGTGTAACAAACGCGACATGTCAGCGGTGACACATAATAGATGCGACATGCACGGCAAAGTGACATATTTATAGATTTTTCAACTTTATTAGACAAATATGGACAAGCGACTTATAGGGCGGAGCGACGTGTACTGCAGAAAATACAGTAAGTGTACTGTAGCTTTGGAAAGAGGACTCTGGAAAACAAACAGTCTAATTAAATGAATGAATAAAAAGATAAATAAATCATTAACATACTGCTATACTGGATTCCAGTAATATAAATGTTTTCTTGCTACGAACATTTATGCATATAAATGTCTCAGTTCAGATTTAATCTTTAAACTGTTTAAAGTTTTGCATGATCCCATTCACAGAGGTCCCAACATGTGTACAGTATCCATCTTGGAAGGAGCAACAAAAAAAAAAAAAAAAAAAAAAAAGCAACAAAATGGTTAAACCCAAGAGATAAAAACGAGTAAACAGTGATTTCAAGGAAGCAGTGGAGCATGAGAAACATTGTGCTTCGTGCCATACTTCAGTTCCCCAGACAATGCTTTCCACCTCTGGTTTGTTGTATTAGTGATGTGTGCCAAAACACACAGCGAGTGAAGAAATGGAAAACATTCTGAATGCATGACAGGGCTTTATAGGTGGATTTCTGTTATGTAAATATGAAGTGTAGCGTAGAAGCATTGCACTTGTGAGTAATGAGACACAAACAGAAAAAGAGGTGACTAGAAGTGCAGACTCAAGTCTGCCTCTCAAAACTGCAGTCAGACGCTTGAGCTGAACTTCCTGTCTGTTCTTCACAAGATTTTTTTCTTTTTTTTTTCTTTTATCATCTTCCAAGTGTTGACTACACTATATGACAATTTGATAGTTTATTTTGGGATTATAGTTTTACAACAATTAACCCTATCCTTTGTTAATGTTTTTTTTTTTTTTTGGAAAACTGTTTTACATAGCTTTTAAATATCATCGTGCAAAGCAACATGGTTAAACATTTAATACTTAGAATGGCGTGAAATAAACAATATAAATAAAATGATTTTGTTGCTTAGTTGAATTAAGATTTTCAGTGCTTCTTCCTTGGTGAGAGCTGTAGCTACTTTTACATTATTCCACAATGTATTACATGCATGTATGTGCTATATAAATTTAGATAAATTCTTAAAGCCCACTAATTTAGAGAATTTCATTAACAAGCCATTCATTCATGGGCTAAGTTATGTCATAAAAATGGGACAAGGACCATTTCCTTTCTAATGAAACATGTGAGAGCCTATTCAAACTAATACTGTTCATGGCATTTTGCAAAAGTCGTTTAAGTAGTATCCATTTGTATTCATATTTAACTATCTTAGTGAAATAAAGGAATTTAAAGAATTGCTCTTACTCTTTTCAAAAGTTTTTTTTTTTTTTTTTTTTTTTTTTTTTTTTTTTTTTAAAA
>JARVGQ010001954.1:9707262-9719880 GCA_031762355.1 Hypsolebias martinsi | reverse complement strand
ATGACAGCTTGAAGGACATCTGCTGTCATGAGCATGTGGGAGGGCAGCAGACTTAGGTATCGGTTGAGTCCCCTCAGATCCAAAACGGAATGAAACCCGCCGTCCTCTTGCACAAGGAAGTAAGTCGAGTAATAGCCTCTGGGTTGTTACAGAAGGCCCATGCAATCCAAGCCCACTGCAGCTGGCTCATGCATAGCCGCCAACACTCGGCCATCCATTGAGAGGTGCGCAAAGACCCTTGGGTCCTGCCAGCAACCATGTAATTCCCTCAGGTAATCTTCCGATGGAAGGACGGAAAAGGAAGAAGAGGCCCATCTGTACCAGAAGAAGGCACTTCCAGGGGAGGACTTCTCTGGTTGTGGGACATCCAGCTGCAGTTGTCTCAGGGCCATATGCCTGACATCCTGCATCGAGCCATCACCTGATCTACTAGATGTTCTCCAAGACGAAGTAAATGAACCAGTCTCTGAGATTTGAGATGACTGTTCCTCCTCCTCACCTAAAAGGTGAGAGGCAGAGGCAGCCAAGGATAACACCTATTCCTCCGCAACCAGCTCAGGCATTGGTGGGAGGGGAGTCAGGTCGCTGCCACTGGCTCAGCCCCCAGTTGGCATGCCTGAAAAAGGGACTTCATCTCCGCCAATTCTGCGGACAGCTGCTCCACACTCGTGGAGAGGCCCTGATCAGACTTGGCTCGCCTCCTTCTAGGAGGAGCCACAGAGACTGCGGCCTCAGTCCGGCACTTCGGACGCCTAGGTGGAACCTCCTGATCAGAAGGCAGGAGGTCACTGCCAAGTTCGGGGCGAAACTGGGCCAGCCGAGCCACCTTCACAGCATGAGGCATGAAGCTGAAGTTCATGCAGGGGTTCTCTGCCAGGGCCTCCACCAGATGGTCATGTCCGAGGCAGGCAGGACACAGGTCATGGCCATCATCTGCCTGGAGCACAGCCCCACAATCTGTACAACAGTGAGAGCCATCCATGCTCCTTACTTTAGGAAGTTTAGTCAAAGTAAATAACTGCAACTCAGCAAAGGGGCTGGCACCGCCAGCTACACCCAAGATACAGGACGAGAACAAGGACAAAAGTATAGGCCAAAATTGGGAGAGGGGACATGCACGCTCGCCGTCACCAATTAAGGCAAGGAAACTTAGACGGGCTAATGCTGCTAGCTCAGCTGGAGAAGAGGATAATTGGGAGAGGGAGCATGAACGCTGGCCGTCACCAATTAAAATAAATCCAAAACTCAGAGAGGCCAGCACCTCTAGCCTAATCCAACCGTTTGAGGTTGGTAACAAATTTTTGATAGGGGGCACAAACGCTTGCCTTCACTAATAAAAACAAGGCCAGAACTAGTAATCCTAGCTCAGCCCAACCATTATGATGATGGTGAAAATGATTGGGAGAGGGTGTGCAAACGCTTGCCTTCACCAATTAAAACAAGGCCAGAAATAGTACACCTAGCTCAGCCCAACCGTCATAATGCTAGTGAAAATGATTGGGAGAGGGTGTGCAAACGCTTGCCTTCACCAATTAAAACAAGGTCAGAACTAGTAATCCTAGCTCAGCCCAACCATTATGATGCTTGTGAAAATGATTGGGAGAGGGTGTGCAAATGTTAACCATCACCAATAGAGAACAAAGCCAGAAACTCAGAGAGGTTAGCACTGTTAGTCTAGTCCACCCGCTTGAGGTTGGTGAAAAGGTGATTGGGAGAGGGGGTGCGAACACTTGCCTTCACCAATTAAAAACAAGGCCAGAACTAGTAATCCTAGCTCAGCTCAACCGTTATGATGCTGGTGAGAATGATTGGGAGAGGGTGCACAAATGTTAGCCATCACCAATAAAAAATAAGGCCAGAAACTCATAGAGGCTAGCACCGCTAGCTCAGTACAACCGTTTATGAGGTTGGTGAAAAATGATTTGGGAGAGGGTGCGCAACGCTAGCCTTCATCAATAGAAAACAAGGCCAAAACTCAGAGAGGCTAGCTACGCTAGCACAGACCAACCGTAATGAGGTTGGTGAAAAATGATTGATAGAGGGTGCGCGAACTCTTGCCTTTACAAATTAGAAACAAGACCAGAACACAGCTGGTTACGTAATTGAACTTCGGAGCACAATCCAAACCAACCACGTGGTTGGAAGCCTCCAACAGAGCGGATGGCGTCGCTAACCAAGGCAAAAATAGAATTAAAAGACTACTTGTGTTGAATCTCACACACACAGTAGTCGTTTCCACAGAGCGGACGGCGCCACTAACCAAGGCAAAATAGAAGTAAAAGATCACTCACGTGCTGAGTCTCACACCCACAGTAGTCGTCTCCACAGAGCAGGCGGAGCCGCTAACCAAGGCAAATAAAAGTAAAAGACTACTCACGTGTTGAATCTCACACACACGGTAGTCACCTCCCCAAAGCGAACATAGCCGCTAACCAAAGCAAAATGGAAGTAAAGACTACTCACGTGGTGAATCTCACACACACAGTAGTCACCTCCAAACAGTGGATGGCGCCAGCTAACCAAGGCAAAATTGAAGCAAAAGACTACTCACCAGCTTTGAATCATACACACAGTAGTCAAACGCTGTAAGTTTGGAGAGGGGCGAAAGCCACCGTAGTCCCCAACGAACAGCAGAAATACCTTGAACGAAGGCTAAACCATCACGGCCCCTAGGTTGGTGAACAGGCTGCTCCAGCCAACGGGCGGTCGGGCCTCCAACGACGATGAAAAGATCCAAAGGGCTGAAGTCCTGGATTGAACTGTGCACAAGAAGAAAAAGGAGCAAAGCCGCGGATGACGCCAAGCTATATAGCATCTCACACCTGTGACTTTTCTGGTATTATTACTCGAACAGCGCATGTGCAAAGGGAACATTCAGTGCTTTCAGCACCACCCTCTGGCGGTCAGGAGGGATGAAATAGAACAGCCATTTTGGCTCTTACACAGGGTTTTATATTCTTGCTTGGTTTCGAGCTTTTGTGCTGCATTTTTATTTGTTTCATAATCCATCATCCGTCCATCCTGTTCCTTACTGCTTATTTATGGTTGGGTTGCTCGAGACAAAAGCCAAGACATCCTTTTCCCAGTGACCCTGAAGAATCCCAGCATATTCTCAAGAAAAAGAAAGGGTACAACAAGTCTAGCCTGAGGACTTCTCCCGGTGGTACGTACCAAGAAATCCTCCAGAGACATCTAGGAAGCCTCAATCAGACAACAGACCCATGTCAACTCTTTTTTTTAAACAGGAGGGCAGCAGCTCTGCTCTGAGCTCCCTCTGGATGTCAAAGTGCCTCACCTTATCACTAATGGTGAGCCCAGCCTCTCCATTTAAGCTGCTTGTATCCAAGATCTTATTTCAATCATGATTCACACCTTATGGTTACTAAGGAGGGCTGGAATATAGACCAGTAGATTGAGAGCTTTGCCTTTTGGCTCAGCTCCTCCTTCACCACAACAGACTGGAACAATGTCCTCATTACGGTGGATGAGGCTTCATTTTGTCAGTCGCATGCTACATCATCACTCGGGAACCAAACACCAAAATTCGTGAACTCCTCCACTTAAGGCAAAGACTCACCTTCAATCATGAGGAGGTATTCCACCATGTTCCAGTTGAGAACCATGACCTTGGACTTAAGGAGTGACTTTCATTCCATCCTCTTCACACTCTGCTGTGAGCTGCCCCAGTGCACGCTGAAGGTCATGGTCCGAAGATGCCAACAGAACCCCATCATCTGATAAATGCTGTTGCGAGATCTTGAGGTTCCCAAACCAGTCACTCTCCTCACCACGTCTGTGCCTTGAGATCCTGTCCATGAACTCCACAAATAGGAGGTGATGCTGAGGATGTAGACTCAACTCTTACTTTGGTTATACAGGAACCGGATAGATCTTCAAAGTCACCCCAGTACACAATACTCCCTCAGCATCCCCCAAAGGATACCTCAGGGAACACGGTCATGAGCCTTCACCAGATCCACAAAGCATTTATAGACTGGAGAGCCTCCCTGATAGTTGAAAACACTTCTTGGTCCCCCTTTTTAAAGATGAAGAGCATCACTCTGGTCTGCCACACAGCTGACACAAAATAATCAAGTTTGGAATTTGTGACCAGCCTGTCAGCTTAGAAACTTTAGGCACTAGCTTGAATCTTCTGTATATATGGAAAGGGTTTAAAAATTGCTATCATAGGGAAGTGTCTTTTTTTTTTTACTCCTGAAATATGTATGTTGCAGGATCACATTCGCAATACTTCACTCATACATTTGTAAAACCAAACATTTTTAGCTCATGTTTACCAGAGTGGAAACGTAACATTTTGTTGTTGCTTTAGCCAGACACTTGCACAGCGGGCCTATCGTAAGTTTCTCTTTGTCAAACTGCATACTAACACTGTAGCATGGCTGTATTTGATGCAAAATTATTGTAAAGCAGTTCTGACTCTTCTGTAACGGTGAGTTGCAGCACATGAGCTCTATAAAAGTTTGTATTTGGGGTGGATGTAATAGCAGTAAGCTGCAGCTCTGCTGTAATGTGTGATAATTAATTCCAAATGTTGCCCCCCACCCCTCCTCTTCTCTCAAATTAAAGCCAGTGGCTTCGGCACAAAGCAGCCTGCTCTTATCAGCCCAAAACAGGTCAACGTTCCATACCGCCTTTTTATTCAACCCTCCTCTCCTTCTTCAACTCCTCTCTCCTCAGTCCCTCCCACTCTCCCCACAGCTGACATCGGCTCGTCTCCCACTAATCCTCTCGTTACTGATGAAAAGACACGGGCTGACAGAGAGAAAGAGAGGGCGACGAGTGTGAGGAAGGAAAGGATGATAGGGGGGACAGAAAAGAGAGGAGGAGGAGCGTGAAGGGAGGTGTAAAGAGTCAAAGAGTAAAATTACAGACTGGCGGCCATTTTTCTCTATTAAAGCCTCGGGAACACAGTGATGTGAAAACTAATTGTGTTTGCTCTAAAGCCTCTGTTTATTCGGAGCGCTCTATCTATGCATCAACGCCAACAGCCACTGATATTTAACTCACCGCCTCTCCTATGTTCAATGCTTTTCTCCTCATGCCTCACAGCATTAGCTGCAACTAAAGAGATGGAACACATTATGATCTAGCCTACATGGCTGGCAGCTGTGTGCGTTAGTGTTTGTTTGTACATGCATGCTGGATACATCAATATGCATAAAAATATCTTGGGAAAATATTTAAAAACTGGTAACATTTTAGCTAGAAAGTTTGACTAACAACTGCTAATCACTGGTCTGCTGGGTAAACACGATTGATTACTGGCATGTGGATGTGGCATCAAGGGGATAATTCAGGGGAATTCTGTGGAAAGCTAAGATAATATCTTACCTGCTGTACTGTAGACAGCTGTTTGAATCATCTCAGTTTGGAGAAATGGAATTTAACCTGACTGACAGGTTAGCAGCTAGCTCGAGCAAGGCTAGGACCAATGACCAAAACATAAAGAGCATCAAAAATGACACCTCCATCCATTTTCCGTGTTGACTACCACACATAGCTAGCTGCTGACAGGCCCTGAAAACAAAAATATTGTTATGTGTCCTCGCTCCCTGCTTTGACATTTAGGTTCCCGTGGCAGCGTTTCTTCTCATTGAGTTGTGGTGGAACTTCATATTACAAGTGATAATATTTATAGGCAAAATAAACAGGTGGAAAATATTCTGTGATATAGAGTGTTATCCCAAATCAGGTCAACGTAAACAAATCAGCAAAAGATGCTGCGTGATCCACTGCTCCAGATATTGTAATAATTTAAAAAATAAATGTTGATGTTATTATTTTAAAGTTGATCTGTATTGTTACAATGCTCTTCGGCTTGACATATCAGAATCAGAAGAATCAGAATAAGCTTTATTGTAGGGATGCATAATATTATTGGCATGATATCGTATCGGCAGATATTACTGTTAAAGTTCAATATCGGACATCGGCCATTCCGTCAAAATAACTCATTGATATAAAAGGTGCTGTTTTTGTATGACAACCCAGTAAAAAGGATGCCTGCAGCGGAAGCACAGCGTGATGACACCATGCGCGCCTACCTGATTTCACAGTGGAGAGGAAAATTCAAAATGTCTGCAGTGTGGATTTTTTTTCGTTGGTGAGGATGTCAGATTCTGAATATTTCTGGACTGTATTGAGCCTTGCTACATCTTCCCCAGATATATTTTTACGATGTAGCCTTACCTGAGTTACAAGCCGTAATTTCCGACGTCATTGAGAAACTAATAGCTGATAGCACTTGGGTGAGTTTTACCACAGACATTTGGACGTTGTGTTATCCTCATTAGCATGATTAGTCTTACAGCACAATAGACAAAATCTTTGAATTTGAAAAGGCTGTCCTTCATGCACAAGAGTGCAGAGGATCCCACACTGCAGCTAGGAACCCAGAACAAGCCTCCACAAGTGAGACAGCACTGCAGGTGACTAATGCTAATGAATAACATTTAACAAATTCCATTTAATTTAAATTAAAATGCTATGCATATCATATGGCTGTTACTGAATAAATGTCAACAGCTTGTATAGCTGTTGCACAATGTATGCATCAAATAAGCCTAAATAAGAGGGCTATGTTCTGACAAAGGAACATATATAAAATATTGGTATTGGCATTGGTTATCGGCCAAATACGTTTTAACATACTGTATCGGCATATCGGATATCAGCCAAAAATCCACTATTGTGCATACCTACTACAAATATTAAGCATGCATCAGGATCTTATGCATGCACATCAACTAAAGATAAAGTATATTTATAGTAATATAACAACAATAATAATAATAGTAGTAGTAGTAGTAGTAATAATAATAATAATCAACGTAAATACATTTTAATTTTATTTAGGTTGGGGAGTCCTAATTTATTAACAAGAATTCTCATTTTCACATATGTTAGTACTGTTAGGGTCATAACTTTTTGCCCTTTTTTTTTTTTCCATTTTCGCACACAGTTTTGTCACCAAAATTCACAACAAATGTTAAAACTGTTTTTAATATACGTGTTGGAAAAGTTATAAAGGAAGAAACGTTTAAGCGGAGAATTGCCAAGCACCGTATGCTACCAGGTTATGTTTACTAGATCTCTCTTGTAAATGAGTCTCCGAGGCTCAATGGGATTAACCGGTATAAATAAATGTTGAAATAATATCTTCACAGGGCTGAAAATATAGATAACTGGTGAGTTAGTTTTGTTTTGAACATATCCATCCATCCATCCATTCATCCATCCATCTAGCCATCCATTATCTTTTTTATCTTTTTTATCGTTTGGTCCGAAGACAGGTCGCGGGGGCAGCAGCTTGAGCAGGGAGACACAAACATCTTTCCACAGCTACTGTACCTCTTCCAGCTCTTCTGGGAGGATTCTAATGCGTTCCCAGGCCAACTGAAAGACAGAGTCTCTTCAGAGTGTACTGGGTCGTCCTCAGGGTTTCCTCCCTGTCAGACATGTCTGAACCACCTCCCTAGGGAGGCACACAGGGAGCATCCATACCAGATGCCCGAACCACCTAAACTAGGTCCTCTCAATGTCAAGGAGCAGCAGCTCTACTCCGAGTCTCTCCCGGATAACTGAACTCCTCCCCCTATGTCTAAGAGAGAGTCCAGCTATCCTGCAGAGAAAACTCATTTCAACTGCCTATATATGCTATCTCATTCTTTCGGTCACTACCCAGAGTTCATGATTATAGGTGAGGGTAGGAACGTAGACTGATCAGTAAACAGAGAGCATTGCCTTACAGCTCAGCTCCCCTCTTAACCACAGCAGACCGGTACAGAGTTCATTATACCGTAATATGCAGATGCTGCAGCAATCTGTCTGTCAATCTCACTCTCCAAACTTCCCTCATGCATAAACAAAACCCCAAGATACTTGAACTCCTCTACTTGAGGGAGAACATCATCCTCCACCCGAAGAGAGAAATCCATCCTTTTCCGAACGAGGACCATTGCCTCAGATTTGGAGGTGATGAGCCTCATCCCAACTGCTTCACACTCAGCTATGAACTGCTCCAGTGAGAGCTGAAGGTCATGGCATGAGGATGCCAATAGGACCACATCATCCGCAAAGAGCAGAGATGGAATCCAGAGGCCACTGAATCAGAATCCCTCCATTCCCTGGCTGCACTGAGATATTCTGTCCATAAAAGTTATGAACAGAATCTGTGAGAACAGACAGCCCTGGTGGAGTTCAACTCCCACCCTGAAGGGTTCTGACTTACTACTGGCAATGTGAACCAAACTCTTGTACCGCTTGTCTAGGGACCAAACAGTCCATAGCAATGGGCCCCCAGTGCCATACTCACGGAGCACCCCCCGCAGTGTACCTCGAGCAACATGGTTAAAAGCCTTCTCCAAGTCCACAAAACACATGCAGACTGGATAGACAAACTTCTATGGCCCCTCAATGACCCTAGTGAGGATAAAGAGATTGTCCAGTTTTCTGCAACCAGGATGGAACCTGCATTATTATTCCTGAATCTGAGATTCAACCAAAGATCATACTCGCTTCTCCAGTACACCCGTATAGTCCTTACCAGGGAGGCTAAGGAGAGTAAGGTCCCTTTAAATGGAACACATCCTCCGGTCCCCCTTTTTGAAGAGGGGGACCACCACCTCAGTCTGCCAACCCAGTGGCACTTCCTCCAATGTCCACATGATGTTGGAAAAGTGTCAACCAAGACAGCCCTACAACATCCAGAGCCTTAAGGAAATCAGGGTGAATCTCATCCACTCCTGGAGCCCTGCTACCACATAGCTTTTTAATTACCTTGGCAAACTCAGCCACAGTTATGGACAGACCATCACAAAAGTCCCCCGACTCAGCTTCCCCCACGGAAGATGTGCTGGTGGGATTGAGAATGTCTGAGAAGTATTTATTCCACATACTGACAACATCACCGGTTGAGGTCAGCAGCACCCCACTTTCACTGAATACAGTGTTAGTAAAGAGCTGCTTTCCCCTCCTCAGCCACTTGATGGTTTTCTAGAATCTCCTTGGAGCCGACTGAGAGTCGCTATCCAAGGCCTCACCAAACTCCTCCTACATCCGAGCTTTTGCCTCAGCAACAGCCAAGGCTGTGGACCGTTTGGCATTCCAACACTCTGCTGCTGCCTCCGGAGTCCCACCAGCCAACAAGGACCAATAAGACTCCTTCTTCAGCTTGACAGCCTCCCTAACCCAGGGTGTCCACCACCAAGTTGGGGGATGGCCACCGTGAGAAGCACTGACAACTTTGCGGCCACAGCGCAAGGCAGCCACCTCAGCAATTGAGGCACAGAACATGGCCCACTCAGACTCAATGTCACCCACCTCAGCTGGGATGCAAAGTTATCCCGGAGATGTGAGTTGAAGACATTTCTGATTAGTTATTTTACCAGGCATTCCCAGCAAACCCTCACTGCACATTTGGGTCTGCCGGGTCTGTCCGACATCTTACCCTGCCATCTGAGCCAATGCACTACCAGGTGGTAATCAGTTCACCCGGGTGGCCAAAACAAATGGCTGCAAATCAGATGACACAACTGTAAAGTCAATCATCAATCTAGCCTAGGTCTATGGCCTAGGGTGTCCTGGTGCCAAGTGCACTTATGGATACCCTTATGTTGAAAAATAGTGTTTGTGATAGACAAACTATAACTAGCACAAAAGTCCAACAACAGAACACCGCTCGAGTCCAGATCAGAGAGGCCGTTTCTCCCAATAATGCCCCTCCAGGTCACACACATATGTAAAGACCCGGTCACCAGGCATTCGCTGATGAATCCCTCTCCCAGGCCTGGCTCCAGAGTGGGGTCCCTGTAACCCACATCTGGGAAAGGGACACTGAGCTTCTTGTTATTTATTGTCCAGAAGAGTCTTCTGAATTGCTCTTTGTCTGTCCTGTCACCTAGGACCAATCTGATTTGGGTGACCCTACCAGCTCTGACAGTATCGCTTCTAGGATCATCCAGGTGCACAAACTCCTCCACCACGATAAGGTGGCGATTCACAGAGGAGCATATGTATAATAATAGAAAATGTTTCAACTTACAATGATATATTTTTTTAATCTAAAAGCCTACCACCAGTGGGTGAATTTTACCTTAAAATATTAAAGTATTAAAAGCTGTGGGCATTAGATGAGAAAATGTAATATATACAAGATATTCCTAATTCACATTGTTGATCGAGTTCAAGTTCAAGTCAGTTTTATTGTCATTCTCATCACATGTGGTACATGAGGTGGAATGAAATGATGTACACAGGGTCCCAGTTACACCCAACAATAGCAAATATAAAAAGTATAAAAAGAAACAGTATATAAGGATATAATATATACACTAAGAGGCACGCCAAAAGAATGCCTAACAGCACGCCAAGAGAGCTAAGTTATACGCTAAACACTAATAATTGCAAAATAATGTGTATTATATTTGTAAAATATTTGTATATACTGTATTTGTATGTTATCGTTTAGGGGATTGTTTTGTATTGTATTTTAAAAATGAACAAATTTTATAAATAATTAAATAAAATAAATAAATAAATAATGCAAAATAATATGGTGTAACAACAGCAGCTCGAACATGAGTTCAATTATGTCACAACATGTTTACTTTGTATTATTTGATGCACTGGCTATTTAAAACTGACTAGTTTAAATCTAGCCTGACTTTTTGTCTGTTTGCCAGGCCTTTTGCATGTCACCATTTGTATTTTATCTTCAGTGACTTCACAGTAGAATTTGAAATCTTAGTCTAACAGACTTATTCTAATATATTTCCCTTTTTTAAATCCATCAGTGAAGAAACAACAACTGAAATGATGTTAATAATTTTATGGCTTCAATTTTGGAGCATTTTTTAAACATTAAAATGATTAAAGTTTTAGACAACAAATTAAAAACAATATATATTTGTGTTGTTAGTAACATTGACTGCACACAATAACAGTTGGTAATGTTACTGCACAGCAACAAGGTGATGGATGGATAAAAATTTGAAAACACCTTGCAAAAATAACAGTGTGTTTACATAATGATTACTGTAATATCTAGAGTATGTTGAGAGTAAGTGCAACCTCATAACATTGTTTATGTTGATGTGCACTTCTACTGTACAGTCTTCATATTTTTATTTTTTTTTATTTATTTTTTTTTTTTAAATATGCTTTCAAAGTAGCTAGCAAAGTGAGCATTTCAATGCTAATGGTCAAGTTATTATCTTTGCACCAAGCCTGTAGGCACTTCCTTGGCTTAAACTATTTATGATAAGAGCTTACATCATTAATATTTTGTGCACATGCTGTACATGCATATAATTACAATACAGCACTTCACCTCAACTCACTATGTGAGAGTCGGTCCTCTTTGTAGGACATCCCATTACACTGATTGTTGGCAAAAGTGCTTGCATGCTGAACAATAGCCATAACCCGTAAATAGAATATAAACGGTTTACAAACCAAAACACTTGCTTTTTTTTATTGTGATACAGCAGTGTGTGTGTGTGTGTGTGTACATGTGCACACACGTCTTTAATTGTGAGAGTATAACAAGGTTTGGCTTGACAATAACTGATGCCCCAATGCTGCAATGAAGAGGGACTTCCCTCTACCCATAAATAAGATTTAAAAGTCCCGTCTGGTTTGAACCTGAATGCAAATCATGTGCTTCGGTGTGACAGGGCACTTTTTAAAAAGTGTGCTTGCTTTCTCTGGGGACTAGTCTTGCCATGAGAGCTTGAGTAATGAGACCACCACTGTACAAAACCACATTCAGTGCCGCCCAGCAGTGAAACAGACAAAGGGATGACAAAAGATGGAAAAGAGAGAGAGCGAGAGTGAAAGAAAATTGCAGATGAGATGAAAAATTGTGGCGAGGACGAAAATAAAAGAGAATGACAAAGTAACCACCTACTAGCAATAAAGACAATTAACATAACTCGATTATGTTGCATTACTAAATGTACTTTCACTGAATGTATATTTGCTGAACCATTTAGATTAAATGTTTCAAATTCAGTGTAAATTAACTGAGGTAAGTTTTTATTTGTATTTTATTTTTTGGTGAAAAGCTGTTTAGATTTTCTTATATAAAGGTCTGCCTGCTCACTTCGCTGAAGTGCCGATAGAAAACTGGTTGTCTTGCTTTTGGGTGATTCATATGAACCAGTTCTTATCTGAGGGTGTTATTAGGTTTCAAGTGTTCTGGGATTTTAAGCTTGAAAATAATGTAGGAAGGGTTTTCAGATACCTGGATGTATGGGCCTACACTTTTGTGCCTGTTCTTTGTTGCTCAGTTTCAAACTGTGACAGTTTTGCTTTAATGGATGTGGTTGTTCAACACCACAAAAATGTGGCATTGTGCATTACGGTCAAAAACATGTACTTTGCTGAATACTGTTTAAAGAACATTGTCCTGAAGAGTCTTGTGCTTTGTTCGGATGAACATTGTAAATCAAAGCTGCGCTGCTACATAATTTTTATAAAGTAGATGATTTTGTTGTTGTTGAATACCCTTCAAGACATATCTGATAACTCTCAATCAGGTCATCTGGACAGTTTCTTTTTAGTAGAAACGTTTCACCCTCACTCCAGAGGGCT
>JARVGQ010001954.1:9671758-9682466 GCA_031762355.1 Hypsolebias martinsi | reverse complement strand
TATATGACATGCAGCAAGACAAAGCTGTGGGCTGCTGGTGCAGCAGGAACTAAATAATTTTAAATATTTAATTTTGAATAAAATTTCCATGCCGATCATGCAACTCATCCATCACTCAGCCAATTGTGTGTCAGGTCCAATCTTGCTTTGAAAAACTGCAATAGAGCGAGTCTGCAAAAAACGAACCCTGAAATAGCGAGGGACTACTGCATTTCATAAGGTGAGTCTAATTTGCCACCATTTCATTGTTTGTCAGGTTTCTTATTAACAACATGCACACTGAGATAATTTACTCGAGTGATCCTCTGCTCTACACATCACTGACATTAATGTTTCTTTGAACTGAATGTCAGGTTCGTATGTGTTAGGCCTGGCTTTCCACAGAGGCCAAGGTGAATGTTAATTATTGTGAGAGAAAACTGACTTTCAAGCAAAGAGGTCAAGTTAATTAAAAACAACAACAACAACAAAAAGAGTGGCAGCACAAACTACTGGGAGAATCACAATTTGCCTTCTGGCATTTTGTCACATTTGAGACCAGCTCTTGATAGACAAGTGAACCTGAGACCAGACAAAAAAATAAAAAATAAAAATAAAAAATCTAACTCAAATCATGATTTTTTTTTTTTTAATGACAATAGAACTGAAAATTACCATGTGGAGCATTGGTTAATGTAAAGTCCTCTTGACTGAAGGCTCCCACTTTTTGAACAGAGATCATTATTGACAAAAACTGCATAGAAATTCATTGATGTACAGTATGTCATAGCTGTAGAAGTAAGACTGTCTGCATTTTAACAAGCGTTGAACACATTTTATTTAAATTTTATTTTTTTGGTAAGAGGCTAAAGATGCAGTTTAGCAATGCATCGTATAAAACTAACAAATAGTTTTAAGGGTTATAATGGAATGTATGGGTTGCTTTAGTGTGTTTCTGAAACACTGGTAGTCATAGGTTGATAACTTTTCACCAATAGGAACACTTGGGAACATAGCTGTGGTTAAATGATGCTCTAATCCTGCCATTCTCCAAACAAAAGATATGTCAGACTCTGAGTGTTTGAAGCTGGGGGTTTGTCAAAGTTAATGTCATGCCTGACATGTTCAATTATGATGCACCTGCAAATGCTAACAGCAGTTTGTTGCTAATGAGTGCAGTCATTATGTAAAAAAAAAAAAAAAAAAAAAAAAAAAAAAAAAAAAAAAAAAAACGGCAGACAAAAACAAGCTAATTTACAAGGAAAATCAATTTAGAAAGCAAGTAGGAATGAAAAACCAGCATCCCTTGAAGGAGTGCATATTACCTGCAGCCTTGCATGCCAAAGTAAAAAAAAAAAAAAAAAAAAAGTTGTCTCATGAAATGCAGATGATGATTAATGTGTCAAAACATAACTTAAACATAATAAAAGAAGTATTCACAGGCTCTCGAGAAAAGAGCATAATTTCTCTTTCCACTGTGTGAAACAGTCAAATGTTCCATTTATGTCAAAAACAAGAAGCCCAATTGAATTTTCAACAACTGAATAAAGATTAGACAAGAACCCCTGGGGTGATGAGATGTAGGGAACGTTTCTTCATGACAAAGAAACAGTGAGTCATTGACTTTAACTAAGTTCAACATTTTTTTTTTATTATTTAGTGTGAGAGACCGTTTTTCATTGTAGAGATGAGGTATATGGCTCTTTGCTGGGAGCTGGTTCTTGTAGATTTGTTCCTTTCAAAAAGTCATTCAGTTTTAAATGGTGATGATGTAGGCTGTAGATTGCAGCATACGATGTAAGAGCCTTACAACTAGAGTCTCACAGATATATCGGTAGGGCCGATATTTTAGGACATTATAGCATTTGGGAACATATCAGTGATAATTATCCCATTAGTGCAGATACAAATACTGGGAACAAGCTGTGTCCTTATGTGCAAAATGCATAATTGTACAATGTATCACGCAGAGGGTGCATGCAGACTACGATCAAATCATGGCAATTCACTTTAATTTTCACTTTCACTTTCAGCACAGCTGAAACATGGATCAATACTGTGTAGATTATTTTGCTGGACAGAGCATGGCAATTTTATATTAACCGATCTGTAAATTTAAAAAAAAAAAAAAAAAAAAAAAAATTAATTCTCTTTAATACTCCAACCACTTGTCATTATCTGAATGCCTCTCAAGTTAGCAAGCTAATGTTTAGATAACAATCACAGGCTATTACCTTGTAAAACTTTAGCCGGAACAATACATCTAACGTAGAGGTAAATATAAATCAGTGTTAGTAACGTTACCTTTGTTGTCCTCAATAAAATGCATTATTTGTCTGAAACGTTTACTTCTCTGCAAAAAAAAAAAAAAAAAAAAAAATGGTTGCAGTCAATACTAATTAGGCCTTCACCACATGTGACTGTTGAAACAATGAATAGGGAAAGGCATTTTTTTTTTATTATTTTATTTATTTATTTTATTTTTTTGGAACACACTTGATAAATTTATGGTGAATAGTGGCATTTAGAAAATGTGAATGTACTTTAGGAAGAGTATTAAAACAGGTTTAAAAGTAGCTAGTTACTTAGATTCTTGGGCATGAACAACACAAAAAAAAAATGCTGCCATTATTTTGGTTATCGATATTAACCATCCCCTCGCAATATGGGTACTGTATTGATGATAGCCAAAACTTACAGATCAGTCAGGCTTCACTTACAACGTGGCTTGTCAAGCATGTAAAGCCTCTCCCCTACTGAGTGCATAATTCCAATATACAACTGCTATCCTCCCTTCTTTTGCCTGGTCTTCTTCATATCAGTGGAAAAGCAAAGGAGTGTATGTGTCTGCATCTGCGGAGGAAAACACGAGGAGGAAAAAAATAAAAGAACAGTTGTCTTCGAGTCATTTTAAAGAATTGTTCAAAAGATTCGGACTGTTCGCAAAAGTCAAATTGCAACTGCACTGTGCATGTTTGTCTACACCAATTGAGTTAACTGATTTCATGATTTATTATTATTGTTATTTTTTTTTTTAGCATAGCCTTTATTTGTTAAATTATTGTTTATACCTGAATCTAACCGACAGGTGATACACTAGGTTTAACTTGTGACAAATCAATCAGTGGTGCGTTACCAGTCAGCAAACACACTAATTTTACTGACTGGTGTTATGAATGACCTCATGTAATACTGCAAGATTTGTTGGTGCTCAATATCTGTGTATTTATTTTATTTTTATTTTATTTTCCATTGCTTGTTAAGGTAGACTAGCTGTGGCCATAATCTCAAATTGATTTGACTCAAGATAATCAGTTGCAGATATACAACCACTTTCAAAGTTTCACTAAAATCTGGTCAGTCGTTTATCAGAATAATTGTTAATAGACAAAGTTGACTCTAGCAAGTAATGCCAAAGATTTAAGAAAAAATACTGTACAATGTATATTAACTCAGACTATGTGTGACCACCACACCTCTCTTAAATATGTGCTTGTGTTCATAAATATAAAATGTGTTTGTTTGTTTTTAACTTTGTAATAAATATACAAGTAATAAAATGCAATTTACTTGCCACCTTGCATGCCAACATGTTAAAGAAAGTTTGCATGTGATCAGATGGCACTCTGAGTATGCAATAAGGATGATTCTAAGCTACTAACAAAAAAAAAAAAAAAAAAAAAAAGACTGAATTTTAGATTGTTTTTGTATTTGTTTAGTTCAGTGATCTATGGTGGTCATCTTTAAACAGTCTGACTCCAAAAGGTAATCATTCATTCATTCAACCGTTATTTATACAGGTTAGTCCCATGAGCCTCAGGGACTCATTTACAAGAGAGACTTGAATCATTTGTCCATGTACATCCAAAGATTAATGTCTGGTGGCAGGTGATACAAAATGGAATAATTTGGCTACCTTGCGGATTAGGCAATTTTAAATAGCACTTGTTTTATTTATGCATTTATTTATTTTCAAATAGTTAGTCCTATCATATGAAAAAGCAGTACGCCAATGTCCCCTATCACTGAGGGATTTGAATACTTTAGTTTGTAGTTTTGGAGATGAGTATTTTTCTGGACTATAATTTAACAAGGAAACCCTAATGTTGTTGGTGCAATATATTCAAGTGGGTAAGATTTGCAGTGTGTAAGAACAGAGATCTGTTCAGAAAATCTCGAGACAGCCAAATTACAGTATTTGAGGAAACTATACTTTTGAGCAATATAAATCTAGAAAGCATGGTTTTCTCCAATGACCAGATGGTGGCCAGTTTAAGTACAAGTGCTACATGTTATCATCATTGTACGGGAACATACAATGACAAAATTAGTTCTCTGCATTCAACCCATCACACGTGAGCTACACCCAGGTGGAGAAATGGGCAGCTATGTAAGCACCCAAGGTGCAATCAGAGATTAGGTGTCTTGCTCTGAGACACCACAGCATGTGGGAATGGCTAGGAGTTGAACTGCAACTTGCTGGTATCAGGTCAGCTGTCCTACCTCTATCCCATCTCTGCCCCATACATGATGGTGGCAATCTCGATATTGACATGGAAACCCAATTTTCACTAGGGACTTTTCTTAAGTCTAGATACAGCTACACACTAAAGTGACAGTCAGCATGTTACTTACTTTACAAGTTATCCATCTCACAATGTTTACATTTATACATATACAGCAGCAGTAATCTTGGATTTTGACATGACAACCTAATTTTTGATTGCAACCTTTCTTACACATAGATAAAGCCACACATTAAAATGGAAGGCAGTTCATTACAGTAATCAGTTTTGAAGTTATCCATGTCACAAGACTGACAAACGGACGGGAAGACAGACAGACAGAGGGTATTTCTAAGTCCCTCTTCATTATGTAAAGGAGGGCAAAAAGGAGCACTGACTTGTTAAACCACAACTCTTTTTCTTGTTGCCTCACAGTCCACACCTTCCTGCACCTGCTGAGTGACAAGAAACCAAACCTGATTCCTCTCAGGAACATAACCCGGTCCTGCTTCATCCTGCTGAATGAAAGGAAAGCTAATCCTAATTGATGCTAATGGAAGTCAATGACAACCACGAGGAACAAGTGCAAATGTGCTTGAGCAATTAATCTAATATTTACTGGCTCTGACTCTAAGGAGGTGCAAGCTTATATTTGTCCCCTCACTCCCTCAGCTCTGACTTAATGTGCAACTCTCAGTCGCATGCAGAAAAATAAAGTAGAGTGTTTGTGAGGGATTGCAATCAGGATGCTAAAAGCAAATCACAAAGAAAGGTTATGCAAGAATGAACAATTAGTCTGACTAATTAAGTGTGTTCAGACAAATGAAGTCAAGAGTCAGAAATTAAAATATTCATTTGTGACCTTTGCTTTAGAGAAAATTGGAATATCTAACTATTGTGCTAGCTTTAGTCCCCCTGAGCAAAAGGGGGAATTGGAAAAAAAAATAAATAAAAAAATAAATAACACCTGTTCCTCGGTCCATGCATGTTGTAAGCATGATAATTTGAAAAATAAGGGAGGAACTGGCTCCTTTTTTGGTGTGTGGATGTATCTAGGTATGACGGATTCCTTTCAACTCAGTTCAATTCAGTTTATCTATACAGCACCAAGTCACAACATACATTGTCTCAGGGCTCTGTACAAAAACATTCACTGACATTATAAAAGCAAATTAGTAAAAGTTATCTAATAAAGTCTGCACATTGCATTAAATCTTGACTTTGTTGCACCCTCCCATCCTGAGCAAGCACAAAGGAAATAGTCCATTTTAACAGGAAGAAACCTCCAGCAGAACCAGGCTCAGGATGAGCAGACATCCACTTCGACTGGCTGAGGTTAGAGAGGACAGGAAGGAGAAACAAACAGAGCGACACGTTCAGGTGTACCGTATTGTTTGGCCTATAAAACTTTTTTTTTTTTTGCATAATTTACATGACCTGCAACTTATAGTCCGAAGCTGTCACAAACCAGGTTCTTGGATTCAAAGACAGCCAGACACAGGAGTGCAAAAGAACAGTTTTTATTAATTTGGTTGCTGCTGGAGGGATCAGGATTAGCTGCATTAACAGGTTGTCACAGGCAAGACAGGGGAGCGAGTCACCAGAAATGATGTCATTGGCAGAGCAGCTAGTCCAAGAGCAGGGGCCAGATAACAAAACAGGAGTCATACACGGTGAAGCAGAGACGAGAAACCAGAACCAAAACGTAATCAATAGGGGAGTCGAGGGCGAACAAGGGTCGTTACCGTGGTCAGAGAGGCAGACAAATCCAAATGGGCAGGCAAGGCGAGGAGTCAAAAAACAGGCGTAGGTTCAAGGCAAGGCATGAAACAAGATACTAAGATTAAAGGCTTTACTATCAGGGACCACGAGAGGTTTAATAATTCAGCGCTGGTGGAGAGTGAGAATAGAGCTTTTAAAGGGTGCGGAGCAGGTGAACTAGATGAGCGGAACAGGTGAGTGGAATCATGGCTGATTGCTGTGAGAAAAGGGAGGCGTGGCATGGAGTGAAGAGAGCAGGCTTGAGCTTGAAGATGGGTGATAGGCATTACAAAGCAGGGGAAGAGAAACTATGACAAGAGGGGCTGAAAACAATAGCAGGAGGGAATGAGTGTGAAACTGGGCCAATGGGAGAGTCAGTGGGGGGCCGCTGACCATGACATAGCCCCCTCTTTAAGGTCTGGCATCCTGAAGGACCACCAGGAAAAACCAGAAGGGCCGTCCGGAGCTGTTCCAGGGCTCCGGTGGGCGGCCATGAGGTCGTCCGGCAAGTTGCAATGTCCATGGAAAAAAGCCGGGCGACCCTCCAATAGTTCGAGATGGGACCAGATGAGCAGCAGGTGACGCAGGTATGGAGGTCTGTGGAGCATGAGCCGTGGGCGACGTGGAGGTCTGTGCAGCGGGCGACGAGGAGACATGTGGAACCTGTGCAGCACCAAGAGACGTAGAGATCTGTGGGGCCTCTACAGCAGCAGGCAACATAGATAACTTTTTCATTCATTCAACCTTTCCGCAAGGAATCACAAATGCACCCAGCACATTCCAGTGGCTCATGGAGAGGTGCATGGGAGATCTGAATCTTAAAGAAGACCTTGTTTTCCTTGATGACATTATAATATTTTCTGCCACTTTAGAAGAACATGAGGAATGGCTGATGCGTGTGCTCTCCCGGTTGAAGCAGTTTGGACTAAAGCTCTCACCAGAGAAATGTAAGTTCTTTCAGTCATCTGTTCATTATTATGACATGTTTTGGAAAAGGGAGTAGAAACGGATCCAGAAAAGATTGAAGCTTTAAAATCCTGGCCAGTCCCCTGCAACCTTAAAGAGTTGTAATCTTTTCTGGGTTTTGCCGGATACTACAGAAGATTTATTAAAGACTATGCTGGTGTTGTCAAACCACTTAACGAGCTAACCCGGGGTTATGCTCCTAACTGTCGTCCTACAAAGGTGAAGCAACCAAAAGGGAAGTGCTCCGATCCAAAGCAATCCTTTGGAGAAAAATGGACATGCCCTCAGCAGATTGCTTTTGAAACCATTATCTCTAAGTTGACAACAGCACATGTTCTTGGGTTTGCAAATCCACAACTGCCATATATTTTACATACATCACAAGCAAGCATCACTGGGTTGGGAGCAGTTCTGTACCAAGAGCAGGAGGGAAAGCTACGGGTCATTGCTTATGCTAGTCGAGGTCTGTCTGTGAGTGAATCAAAATATCCAGCTCATAAACTGGAGTTTTTAGCCCTGAAGTGGAGTGTCACTGAAAAGTTCCATGATTATCTCTATGGGTCAAACTTTACAGTTGTCTTCAGCCAAGATAGATGCTAGAGGTCACCGGTGGCTAGCAGCACTGTCTACTTATTCATTAAAATTGCAATACCGTGCTGGAATCAAAATTTTGATGCTGATGCTCTGTCCCGCCGCTCACATGACGATGCTCATAATGATCATCCCTACAGGGAGTGGGAGCTCATTCACCAGCTGACCAGTCAGCTGTGTGATGACTACAAAATAAATGACATCGCCCTTGAAATTGTAGATGACATCTGTCAGAGCTGTTTAGTCAGGACACAGTATCAAACTGAATCCAGTCAAGCTACGGTCACACTGGTTGAGTCTTTATCGGTCTCTGTTAAATCCATCCCGGACAGTTTCATCAACGAAGAGGCACATGGCTTGCCTCTGATACCCTCTTTATCTCACAGAGATCTTCAAGAGGAGCAACAAGCTGACCCTGCCATTCGGGACGTCATTCACCAGCTGGAGGGTGGTGAGAAGGTCCCTCCATCAGTTTGTGATGAACTGCCTGACCTTTCCTTGCTCCTGAGAGAGTGGAACAGGTTAGAGTTGGTAGATGGAATCCTGTATCGTAGACGACAAGGAGGACTCACCTGGCAGTTGGTTCTACCGCTCACTTTACGACCAACTGTTCTGAAGAGTTTGCACCATGATATGGGGGATATGGGCATTGAAAGGACAATCGATTTGGTACGCCAACGCTTCTTTTGGCCCAAGATGGCAACTGAGGTGGAAACCACTATTAAAACCTGTGGTCGTTGTGTGAGGCGCAAGGCTCAATTGGAAACAGCCGCTCCGCTGATAAATATTCAAACAAGCCGGCCACTTGAACTGTTATGCATGGACTTTTTATTCATTGAACCTGATACTAGCAACACTAAGGACATTCTAGTTCTTACTGATCACTTTACTAAATATGCAGTTGCCATTCCTACCCCCAACCAGAAAGCAAAGACAGTAGCAAAGTGCCTTTGGAATGAGTTCATGGTTTATTATGGAATTCCTGAGCGCATACACTCAGTCCAGGGCACCGATATTGAGTCTAAACTCATTAGGGAGCTCTGTGAAGTTATTGGCATAAAGAAGAGTCGAACTACCCCATACCACCCCCGAGGGAATCCTGTTGAGCGCTTCAACCGCACTCTGCTCAGTATGCTTGGGACCCTGGAGGATAAGCAAAAGTCAAAATGGCGGGAGTATGTTAAGCCTTTGGTGCATGCATATAACTGTACGAGAAATGAGGTGACAGGGTTCACACCCTATGAACTTTTGTTTGGTCGATGTCCTCGTCTCCCTGTGGACTTGGCTTTTGGATTGCCTGTCAGAGAACCACCAATAACCTCTCATTCAGAATATGTTAAGAATCTGCGGTCAAGCCTGCAAGGAAGCTATAAACTTGCTTCTGAGAATGCCCTCAAGTCAGCTGCAAAGAACAAAACCCGTTTTGATCAGAAAATCACACCTTGCAGTTTGGAAATAAGAGATCGAGTGCTGGTTCGCAACATCCGTCTGAGGGGTAAGCATAAGCTGGCAGACAAATGGGAACAAGGAGTGTACAAAGTTGTTGATCGAGCTGGAAATCTACCAGTTTACACTGTACAACCTGAAAACCAAGAGGGGCCAACCCGTACTTTGCATTGAGACCTATTGCTCCCTTGTGGTTTCCTGCCAGTTTGCTCCGCAGAGGAACCCTCCACTGTTACACCTGTCCAACGACAAAAGACATGGAGCCAGGATGGTCACCACTCAGATGTTTCTGATATTCAGGAGGAAGAGGATGCTGGACCATCTATTCCAGAGATTTCCATCCCAATTCCAATCCGATTCAGTGTGAATAAAAGCACAGATCTGGAGACTGCTATGTCATCTGAAGATCATTTGTCTGAAAATAAAGAAACCCTTCTTACAACCGACTCATCATTTTCTCACCGTGAAGAAGAGGTACCTGTGGAACTACATGCAACCAAAGAAATCTCTGAACCACATATGTCTGAACCAATTGAAGTGCATATGGAGGGAGGGTACTCTCCAAACTACCTGAAGAACACTTACCTGAAGTTCAGGAACCTGAAGCTGAGGATCGAGTGACCGTTCAATCTGTCATCTACAGGTCCTGCACATGCTAGTTCACCCCATAATTCAAGTGAGGCCGAAATATGGCCCAGGCGATCTGATCGACAGCGTCAACCTCCTAGTCGCATAACTTATCCTGTGTTGGGTAACCCACTCATTTCAGTTGTCCAGACTCTATTACATAGTTTGGCGAATGTGTACACTGAGGCTCTCAGTCAAGTTGCTAATAAAAATAATTAGAAAAAGGTGAATTTTATAACCATGCAATGAGATGTGCAAGAATTTAAGAGGGGAGGATGTAACCGGAGTAATTTTTTCCATTCCTATCCGAATAATTTTGTTATTTATTACAATGGTATTTCCCCCTTTACTTTTCATTTTTTGGTTGAAATTAGGTTCCCAAGAAGTAATTTCTTAGAGTTTTTTTTTAATTGTTAATCATTTCATTAATTTCTAAAATTTATTTGGAAAAAGTCCTCCTTTCTTTGATTTTCTTGAGTAAAAAGAAAACAAGCAAGAACAAACACCATTCAATGTGTTTGTTCTCGCATGGTTTCATTATCACCTGACTGGTAGCAGTATGCAACCATCAGTGCCTCATCAAGTCAGCTGGTGCTCATCAGGCAAGGTGGGAGAGGCTTTACAGTTGCTGCTGCAGGTAGGCTTCAAGTCATTTGTAAGCCTCTATCTAAAGCTATGTTTGCCACATGTGATGACATGCCTCTAAACTTTTAGATGTGTATTTCTGGGACAGAAACCTTCTGCTGATCATGTGTCTTAACCGTGGGAACTGGTGAGTGTTTTGTTTGTTTTCTGGAGCTGGCAGAGCTAGTGCTGGCCTCCATGTAATTGTT
>JARVGQ010001954.1:9544191-9554366 GCA_031762355.1 Hypsolebias martinsi | reverse complement strand
ATGGTGCGTTCAGGTGCCGTTCGTAAATCCGAAACGCCGTAACTCGCGACCGCCGGAACTCGAGGACAGCCTGTATAGCTAATATTTGGCCTGGTAACATCATGTTGGTAGTTTCAGATAAGAATGCTAGTAGTGAACTACTAAACATAGTAGTACCGGACACGAGTCTGCAGGGAGCAGATGGGTATACCCATCTGCTCCCTGCAGATGCATGTTTGGGCTGCTGTTTAATATACCGTATTATTTTGCATTATTAGTGTTTAGCGCATATCTCAGATCTTCATATACTGTTTCTTTTTATACTTTAGATTTTTGTTATTTTTGGGTGTAACTGGGATGTTGAGTACACAATTTCGTTCCACCTCATGTACATGTGTTGCAAATGACAATAAAGAACTTTGTACCAGTAAATCTTTGGTAAAACTTATGGTGTAATGTAGTATTTTGGTATTAAGTTCCGCTTTTCATCTTTACTATCCTATGGGTTAACGTAAAATTGCAAATAGTGGTTTGCTTTTTGAAGTACCCTTTAATATATTTTTTATCCTATGTTCCTCAGAGGAAGAAATTGGAAAAAAAAAATCAGTCAATGACCAGGAGAGTATTATTTATTTATTTATTTGCAGATGAGCTGCTCTGATTGGATCACAACGCATTATCTACTGTTGCCACTCCTCAATTTTCTGCTGTATAGCCAGAAACATACTGTAAAATGACACCTAATCTTTATAAAGGTGTGTCCAGGTGTGTAAATCTGTTTTCACATATATGATTGCACCGTGGTGTGGGTCTTTCCCTTCTTGACTCATGAAGAAATAAATCACATCTGACTGAGCTTCTTGCAAAGTGGCCCAGCTTATCCCAGGGTCATCTCACAATCACTATTTAATGTTTAACTGCAAAGCTGGCTTTGATATCAGCGGCAGATAAAGTGGAATTTCTTGATTGTCCCGGTCAAAGAGGCTCCAGTTGCCGAGAAAATGATTTATTGGACACAGGAAAGTCGGTGAAGATCAGAGGAGATGGACGAGCCTCCGATTCACACTGCGGGCCTGGAACAGGCTGCTGCTCGTCCAATCACTCGCACCAGCAGGGCTCCTGTATATCCTGTCACCATGGTCGCTGCTTTTTAATTGGCAGCTCAGAGAGGGAGAGGGGTGGGAGGAGGTAGAGGGAAAACGAAGGACTGAAGGGGGTCAACAGAGAGCTCAGATTGGAGCCCATTACTCAGAGAGAAGATAGGAAGGGTCAGCTCGACTGGAGGGTCAGCAGAACACTGATTGCACTGCTGAGAGAGAGTGCACAAAAATTACTCCACTTCCCTGTCTTCTTGATCAGAACAGGAGACAGGACTGAGTAGAGGAGCCGAGGAAAAGAAAGTACAAGAGATATATATAATTATGCTTAAAAGAACCCACCTGGACATTTATTTAAAACAAAGACCTTCGGCTTCTGAGAATGAAAGCAATGCTAGATTAAACACTGGTGGCCAAAACTGTGAAAATAAACCTTGTAAAATACTCCTCTACTCCTCCCTTGAGGTTTTTTTTTTTCCATTTTAATAACTTGCAGCCTGAACTGCAGCACCGGAGAATTACAGCTTGTGAGATAATTGGAAAAACATCAGAATGCGAATGCTCGGTTAGTGGAGGAGGACGCATTATTCATGAGGTGCTGCTCAAGTTGTCTTACAAAGAGGGATGAGGCTGTTAAAATAAAGGCTGACCTTGGAGTAAGGGGTCAGCTTAATGCAAAAATCAGAACAAGTTTGATAAACACATATCTAAAAGGATTCCTAAATATGTGCTGGCAATTCAAGAGCTCTTATGAAAATGAATTTAAGTCATAAACTGCTTCTGTTTCTTGTTAGAAATTAATACTTTACAAAAATGAACTCTCAAGTCATGAAATGAGGTTGCCATCTTTCCTACTCATCAAGCAAATCAATATGAGCTCAACACATGTCAGAGCTATGAAAAAAAGACAGTTGTAAAGTTATTATAAATACAGCAGTTGTGTGTTCATTATTATGTTACAAACATGGTCATACATAGTGAAAGAACATCAGAATAATAAGGTAACAAACATTTAAATCTTTGCATATATATGGCCAGGCACATCATTATGGAGAATTGTAAATTTGAATATCATCTGCAAATCATAGAAAATGTAAAGCTTTTGAACGTTTAAGGTAGTAAGTTAAAGCTGTTCCAGCAGCTTTGTAAGGCTCAGTAGTTATGTTTACATGAACATAAGTAATCGGATTAAATGGTCATTTGGAATAAAATGTGTCATGTAAACGCCCCATTCAGATTATTCTTTGTTGGGTCAGCTTGTAATCAGAACGAAACGGGTGGTTTACGCCGATTCATAAATCTGATCTTTTTTTTTTTCCCGATCATGAAACACTGACCTGACTGTGCATGTGCGACCTATGTCTACCTGACGTATTTCCGCCTGGCTAATGCTAATAATATTAGCATGTTGGGGAAGCAAAACTGGTCAGTGAGCGACAGCATTTCTAATAGAAAATTTGAAAGAGTTCAGAATTATCTGTATCACCTGTAGCTCAATCAGGGAGTGCAGTAATGTCTCCACTGTCGTTAAAACCTGGCGTGAATCTATTTTCGGTGCTCAAGTTTGTTTACGTTCATCCCGGAAGTAAACCGAAAGTTGAACTTCTTCATCTGTGTTTTTTTTTAAGGAGAGTTTACCACTCTGCACATGTCAGTACTTGTGTTCAGAATAAAAGTCCGCTGCATGTAAACGCTCGTCGTGAATGGATTTTGCCCATGTAAATGAAACATTTGGATTATTTAATCTGAAAACATTTCAATCCGGTCAAAGAATTTTGTGCATGTAAACATACTTTGTAGCTAGTGACAATGCTGATTTTTTGCAGCCATTGTGACATGCAAGACTCAGTTCCAAGTTCAAATAAATATCATTATTAAGATGGTGCCACAAAAATAGTACTGCATGAGGTCAGTAAAGTCAACTTTCAAAGATGTATACATGCAGGCACAATTAATTTAACTGTCAGGATCATTTTATATTTGCTAAATGAAAGCTTTAGGCACCCCCTGGAGTTAGGCTTGCTAACTGCAATGTGAAGGCCTGTCTTTATCCACACATTCATCATAGATTTTATGAAATAATTACAATCTTGACTTCCTTTCTAACAAGCTTTGTAAAAACTTTCACAATGATTCATTTTATTGGATATTTGGTGTAGAGTCTAGATGAAAAATGTCCAATAAAATAAACGATTGACACAGTGTGTCTAGACTCCAGAATGTCTGTGTCATGTCAGGCTAGTCTACCCAGAAAATGTGCAACACTGGTGCACATTTCAAAATATACAGCAAACGAACATGCAGCAGTCCATAGTTACAAATAAAGGCAGTGTTGTGTTGCCAGGCTGCTTACATTTCACAGTGAACTGCAACCAGTAAACATTGAAATGAGTAAAATATAAAGAATTTAAACATTTTATTGCATCTGAAATTTTTAACTGATTGTTTTCCTGGCATTTTATGTGCAGTGTTTAATAATACTTCATAGTGATGGTCATGTATAAAAGTATTGAGATAAATGGTAAAAATATAATGATAACTTTTATTCAATAAGAATGAGTTTAAGTATCTTGGTTTCTTATTTACAAGTGATGACAGGACAGAGTGGGATATGGATCAACAGATTAGAGCTTTGTTTGCAGTAAACAGGTTGTTGCTTTGGTGTTTGAAAGTAAAGAGGGAGATATCAGTCAATTAAAATTATCAGTTTACTAGTCTGACTAGATTCCAACCCTCATGTTTTATAATGACATTGAAATAGCTGAATTGAGCTTCCTCAACCAGGCTCAGACTTGGAGTTAAGGGAGGTGTGGAGCTCATAGTTTAGTTTCTGCTCCTCCACTTGAAAACTACTGTAATCAGTTGAGGTGATGTTTGATTAAGATCTCCCCAGGCCACCTCCTTTGAGTAGTTTTCTGGTTGTGTCCTTCTGGGGGGAGACCCCTTTAAAGACCTAATACTCGCTGGAGGGTCTATATCTTTCTTTTGGCTTCTGAAAGACTTGGGATGCCCCAGGAGAGCTGGAGAATGTTGCTGGGTGGAGGAATGTCTGTGTTTCCGCCCCCCAGACATGGTCTATTCACAACATGACTTCAGCAAAGAGTTCAAAAATGGATGTAAGGATGATGGATACATGGATATATGAGGATGGCTGAATGGATGGATGGGTGGGTGGATTAATCGATGGATGGATAGATGGAATAAATATGGATAGATGAATGAGGATGGATGAATGCATATATGGATGGATGGATGGATGCATATATGGATGGATGGATGGATGAAGAATGAGGATGATGAATGCATATGTGGATGGATGGATGGATGGATGCATATATGGATGGATGGATGATGAATGAGGATGATGAATGGATGGATGGATGGATGGATGGATGGGTGGGTGGGTGGGTGGATGGATGGATGAATGCCTATATGGATGGATGGAGGGATGGATGAATGAGGATGATGAATGGATGGATGGATGGATGGAGGGATGGATGGATGGGTGGGTGGGTGGATGGATGGAATGAAGATAGTTGGATGGAAGGTGGATGGATGGATGAGGATGGATAAATGAATGGATGGATGGATGCTTCAGTGGGTGGATGGATAGATGGATGAATGAGGGGTGGGTGGATGAATGGTTGATGGATGTTTGATGGGTGGATGATGAATGGATGGATGGATGGATATGAAAATATGTTTGAAAGGTGGATGGATGGATGAGGATGGATAAATGTTTGATGGATGGATGATGAATGAGGATGATGAATGCATATGTGGATGGATGGATGGATGGATGAATGCATATATGGATGGATGTATGGATGAATGAGGATGATGAATGGATGGATGGATGCTTCAGTGGGTGGATGGATAGATGGATGAATGAGGGGTGGGTGGATGGATGGTTGATGGGTGTTTGATGGGTGGATGATGAATGGATGGATGGATGAATGGATGGATGGATGGATGGATGGATATGAAAAGATGTTTGAAAGATGGATGGATAAATGTTTGGTGGGTGGATGATGAATGGATGAATGGATGGATGGATGGATATGAAAATATGTTTGAAAGATGAATGAATAAATGTTTGATGGATGGGTGGATGGATGGATGATATGGAAGGATGGATGGATGGATGAGGATGGATAAATGGATGGATGGAGAATGAATGGATGATGGATGGATGGGTGGATAGCTGGATAGATGGATGAATTATAGATGGCTGTTTGATGGATGTTTGATGGGTAATGATGGATGGGTGGATGGATGGATGGATGGATGATGGATGGATGGATGAATGTTTGGATGGATGTTTGATGTATGTATGAGTGGATGGCTGTGGAAGGATGTTAGATGGATGTTTGATGGATGGATGGATGTTTGATGGATGGGTGGGTGGATGATTTGAAACAGTTTTTTTTATTATTTGTCTTCATGCATATTTTTGCTTTAAATCTCTTTAATGTTGCAGATTATTTGAGCAGTTTGCATTTTATGGGCTTTTTGTGTATATTTATTATCTATCAACCTTTATTTAACCAGACAAATCCCATTGAAATCACAGCTCTATTTTGCACAGGAGGCCTGAAGGCAGACTAACATGCATGCTTTTGGTCTGTGGGAGGCAACCAGAGTACCCAGAGAAAACCCATGCAAGCACAAGAGGAACATGCAACAGAAAGACCCCAGGTCCAACCAGGGACTGAACCCAGGACCTTCTTGCTGTAAGGCCACAGTGCTAACCACTGAGCTGCTGTGCTGCAAAATTGCATAAAGTCAGCATAGTTTTTTTTATTTTTATTTTTTTTTACATTAATATTTTGCAATAATCTCTTCAACAGTTCCATTTATGCGGGTCATCTAATAAACAGTCATACTTTGTACAAAGCATGAATCATAATTTAATAAATTATTCCTTCAGTACTGCTGTTTTACATCTTTTTAATCAGACTTGTTCCAGTCTCAGAATGTTTGAAAACCTTTGTTGGGCAGACACTTCAGCCCTGAACGGTGTAAAATACTGACTCTGGTACCACTCTCATAGTGTGAAGGAGGACAGCAGAGAAATGGAGAAAAAAATTAAGATTTATTGCTCATGCTTAATTAAAATTTCTGGAAACTAATGGTAAGTAAATTGAAATGTTTCTTATAGATTAAGCTTTTTCCCTAGCGGCTGGTTTTACAGAAAAATGAAGTAGACTGTGACCATCTTGGGATTTTTTTTCTATTTATAAGAGTTTTTAACATGAATTGGAAAGTCGAAGTGTATAAAAGTCGACAGAATTGAGTCATCCAGTGATCTTCTTGTACAGTAAAATTACTCACACAATTGTGGGATGACTAAACAACATAAAACCAGAAACAGTACCAACAGACCAGTATACTACAAGTATGTCAAAAATAAATAAACCTTTTTTCAGCACATGATGGACAGCAGCCCAGAGATGGGATGAATAATTGCCTAGTAGTAAAGGTGCTTCCTGTTTTAGGAGCTCAAAGCAAACATGGAGTTTATTGCAGCAAAATGAGGAGAAGTTCTAACTTTAAATTGTCAGACGTTACTGTACCAAACAGTGCTGATCTATTCCACTCGCAATCTTACTTGAAGAGTTTAAAAGAAATGTTTTAAGTGGAATAAAAATAGTCTGTCCAGCTAGTCAGGTCATCCAAAGAGGTCATAAAAATGGGATCAGCAGCCTTCAGCCAACATCAGAAGATGTCATAGACCCCAGCTGGTTTAGTGTCTCTATCTTCTTTCCAGATGTCAAGATGGATGACTGTCAATATTTCTAACTGTCTAGGTTCAGCGACCTTTTCTCTATTTGTTACCATCAAGGATTTTATCTTGATCCAACACCACAACCTAAAATTATGAAAAAAAAAAAAAAATACACCTTTTTTTTATATTTTAGGATTCGATTTGTTAAGGTATATAACAAACAGGTTTTGAAACAGATAATTCTAAAAACAATACAAGGCACATACATGGGTATGGGCATGTCATGGGTTAAAAAAGAGAAGAGGTACAACCTTTTTTCCTTCATAGGAAACAATAAGGTAAATATGCCAAGAAGGAACAATGTCCACATTGATCTTGAAAAGCACATGCTGCTGGCCACTGATGGGGAAGGATTGTTTTATGCATTGTTCACAACAGTTATCGCTCTGCAGACAAAGGTACCCAGCCAGTTCAAAACATGCAAACCTCAGACAAAAAAGGTAAATCACAACAGATGTATATCAGGCTTCCAGGGCTTTAGTTGATATGGTAAATTTTAAAGTTCATTATTTTAAAATAATAATAAAAAAACTAAACTGTTATTTTTTTATAATTGTTGGCACAAGAACGTTTCTTTCCGCTGAAATGCAAATAACATTATGGCTTAGCTTTACAAAGTGGAAGAAAAAAAAAGTGTTGGGTAGGCAGAAAAACAACCGAACAAACAAAACTATATGGCCATAATTCACAGCTACGCTTTTGCATAAAAAAACAAACAAACAGCCTTTTCCCCCAAACACCTCATAGATGTCAAGGACCACAATGATTGATTGATTGATTGATTGATTGATTGATTGATTGATTGATTGATTGATTGATTGATTGATTGATTGATTGATTGATGATTTGGGCTTGTTTTGACTTGGGCACCTGTCAGTCCCTGAGTCACCCATGAACCTCTCTGTAGTCTCACTTATTCTAAATGGACTGTACGTATATAGCACCTTTCTATCAAATCAAGATACGCAAAGCGCTTCACAACACAATATGTGTCCTCATTTACTCATTCATACAGCACTCTACTAGATCTGTACAAAGCTAATCTGAAGTCTAATCAGTGATTTAGATCACATCCATACACCAATGGGACACACATCAGTGGCAATGAGGTGTTCAGTGTCTTGCTCAGGCACACTTCAGCGTGTGGCTACTGGTGGAATCAAACCCCTAACTCTCATGTTGGAGGACGACTGCTCTAAGCACTCAGCCACAGTTGCCCCTTTTATTCTAGAATCAAGGGTTTGGCCATCTGACTGAATGACTGGATTATGTAACTGGACAACGATACCAAGCAAAGAGCCAAATCTAGAATGACTGAAAAAAAAAAAAAAAAAAAAGGATCAAAGTATTGCAACTGTTCAAAGTTCAGACCTCAGTATGGGTAGATTTTTGGAACAAAAACATAATGGGCTGCCTACAAACCCCCAAGACCTACAGCAAAGTTGAAAACAAAAGTTGGTCTGACTTAGTCTGCACTGACAAGACAGATTGTTGAATGTTATCTGTAATTGCTGCTAAAGTTGATTTGGCCAGTTTATTTATTGTATTCACCCAGTTTTAAGATTCATATATTTATTTTAAAAGACTTATGTTCTGATATAAAACCCTAAGTTCAAAAAAGAGAAGCTCTATTTTCATTATGACAAAGAATGTGTTCTATATAGGCAAGAATATCACGACTGGCAAAGTAAAGTCATGCAAGTGATCCGGAGCACAGTCAGGGTGTTTGCTTCTCCTTGACCGAGTTAATGAGCGTAGTTAATGTGAATTTGTATGTGCGTCTCCTTGACCAGGTTGATGGGTGTATCAACTCTGAAGGTATTAAAGTTGATGAGAAAGTTTAAAGTGAGCAATTTAACCAACGGAGTGAAGAATAGGCCTCGGCAGAGACAAAAACACACACCCACACACTTTCTCCGCAACTAATACACCCGAGCCGGCAGTGTTTTAATGAGGACACAAAGCTTGTGATTGATGGGAATCGTATGCCCCATCTCTTAGTCATGTAGTCTTTTCTTCATATTGAGCTGCTAATTTTACCTCTCCAGGGTCAGTCTTAGGTTGCTCTCCAGCAGCAGAACTCAATATGCATAATGATGGATGATGTGATGATTGTGTAAAGTGTCTGCAGTGTTTGGAGACTGCCTCTCACTATCCCCTGCATAGATACACAAATCTTTACTCTACATGTTTTGGATGATGTATTGTTTCTGCCATAACGATCTGCAATGCAATGTAATCACTGTCACTTAGGGATTGGCATCGTGAATTTGGCTGTTGAAGCTGCGGTCCTTTGCTACACCTGAAAGCCAGTCTATTTCTCTATTGCTTATTGATGAAACACAAAAGCGATTCAGGCTCCAGTTTGTCAAAGATTTGAAACAGTCTGCTGCACAGAAGGTGATGCGCTAAATGTCGAAGGCAGCAGTCGTGGCAGAGTGTTTGGAATAAATACACCGGCTGTACGCACAAGTAAAGTCTGCTAAAAGACAGTCATGTTTTATTAAAGAGAAATCCCAGATAATAGAAAACAGCATCAAATTTTGAGATTTGTTTCGGCAAGTTCTCTGCGAGAAAAGGATTGTTCAAAATTTGCTGAGGTAGCCGCAGCGTTTGCATCAAAAAGTAGAAATGATATACAGTACGCATTATGCAGTAGAGCATAAAATTTCTCTTCAGTACCATTCAAATGTAGTTTGGCTTTGATGCAGCTGTTATGTCTGCAAGCTTTTAGGCTTTTGATTCACGGCACAGTGTCAGCTTGCATTACTTCAACATCAGCAGCATTAAAAGATCAAGACTACACTTAATTGTCATTTCCCTGATAGTTGTGTGTGCATGTATTTTACACTGAATACATTGTTTGAAATAAATTATGTAGGATCTTATATATAGCAAATTAAGTCAAGGTAACCAGGACACCTTCTGCTATCATGTTTATATTAGGATGACATAAAAGTCCAGACATTTTAGTAACTGTCACAAGAAGTAGAAGGTTTGCAGAAGGAAAGATTCCTCTTGACACAGGTAAATGACGATGATGGATACATTACCATAACAGCACCTTTATCATAATTACACATTTAGAAGGTACAGGGAGCCCGATCTGGCCAGTCAACACAGTAGGCGCAGATCTCTAAAAAAGCTAAGTCTGGTCCTCTGGACATTCAAAAAACAAAACAAAACAAAGCAAAAAAATTAATAAATAAATAAATAAATAAATTGTAGAAACATTTCGTCTTTCATCCGAAACACTTCCTCAGTCTGAGATGCTGTATTCAGCTCAGTCTTATGTTTTGTTTTTTGAATGT
>JARVGQ010001954.1:9306060-9319697 GCA_031762355.1 Hypsolebias martinsi | reverse complement strand
CCATCTCCTTATATTCCTGTCTCCTCTCTTCAGTCCTCTCACTGTCATATTTCTTCTTGGCTAACCTCTTTCTTTGACTAGCATCTTGCACTTCACTATTCCACCACCAGGTGGAATAGTGAATGAGAGGTGGAACACAAATTACGGCCATTAAAAAGTATTAAAAAGTAATAAACGTCATCTGACGATGTATTTTTTTTAAACCTACACAACTATATTTTTCCTGTTCTGTCTGTAATAAGAATTCTTGTGAATTTATTTATCTTTTCTAATTTTATGTTTGAGTTGGACCTAAACTAAATCAATGACGTCATATCGTCGGTCAGTCTGCATTCACGTCTACGGCCGGCCGAGGGCCGACAGAGCTTTCAGAACCGTTATGGGGAAATTTAATTCTTCAGACCTCTGGATAGAAGACATCAGATTTGGAGACTGGCTTCAGCCAGTAATTGGCAACAGCCAAGAGGCTTATTGTCATGTCTGTACAAAAAAAACAGGAAGGAGGAACGCGGCTCATTTCTCCAAAATTTAACAAGAAAAGCACCTAAACAATTATTTGTTAGCTCCAAATTATAGTAAAGGTGTGTTTCAGTCTAACTTTTTCTTAATAAATGTATTTTAATGGTCAAATCAGCTTTATTTAAACAATAGTTTTGCTGCCTCGGTGCTCCGTGAACGCGCAGAGTCCGAAAAACAGGAAGGAGGAACATGGCTTGTTTCTCCAAAATTGTACAAGAAAACACCTAAACAATTATTTATTTGCTCAAAATTATAGCAAAGGATTGTCTCAGTCTAACATTTGATTAGTAAATGCACTTTAATCGTCAAATTAGCTGCATTTCACCAAGGTGTTGCTATTGTTTTGATGGTTCCAAGCAGAGCAGAATGAAGGTGGGGAGTTTATGGCAAGCCGATTGAGTCATTAAGAGCTGGTGAAGATTCTCAGTCATCCAGAACATGGTCAATTCTAAAAAGTGCAAGAAAAAAGCAATAAAGTGTAAAGTATAGTACAATAAATAAAGTCCAGTTGTTTTTGTCTTTAACTTTTGAATTTGTCATTATAGCCACGTTATCCTATTACATAATACAACAGCCAACAGCATGCCACAGACCTATTACTACTCTGCTTCCATCAAGTGGCTGAAAGTAGTACTGCTCTTTTTTATTTTTATTTCTTCAGTCAGAATGAATGGAAACGGTCATATACTGCCCCCCCCACCCCCAAATATGGGAAAAAATCTTATAGGCTGAAAAATACGGTAGTTATTATTTTTCTCCCTCTATTTTTGAATTGTGCATGTGTTCAGCATTGAATTATGTTAATTAAATTGTTCTGTTTTCAAGTTTACAGTTTTTCATATGTCATTAGAGATATGTTGTGTGTGTGAACAATTAAATAACTTTTTGTATTGGGTTAGATTTAAATAACAAATAGGTCAATGCTTTTATTGAAGCAAGAAGCAACTTGATGTATCCAGTAATTGTTATAAAACTAAATTTACTATTAAAGTTTAGGAAGAAAATTACAGTACTCTATCACTTTACAATTAGTTGCTCTGAACTGAAGTACAAGAGGTTGCTGCTGTGGTTGCAGCTCAGTGTCGTGATGGTAATAAAAATATTGTGATGGTATTTAAAAGGTATTAAACGGTATTAAATTTAACTCAAGAATTTCTGTATGTACCCTGTTTTTACTAAACAAACTTAATAAAATACCCAAACGTTACCTAAGTCATTATATTAAACATTTGTGTTAAGAATTGTAAGTCTTAAAATGAGCTTTTGAAAGGTATTACTGCATGTTTTTAAGCAAAACACTGTACTCTGAGCCAATCGTGCAATTTTCCACTTGAAGAAATAATACCAAGAGCATTTCCCCACAAAACTGGCACTTTATAAAACATGAAGTTGTATGACAACCACTGAGAGAGGGAAAGAAAAACTCCTAGAACCAGAAACTTCATTCACAAGTCAAAAAATGTGTGATTTTTATGGCGTTTGAGTATGGAGGACTGGAAGCAATTTAAATCACCCCAAACTACATACAGTACTTATTATATTTAAAATTACATCCAGTTAACAGTTTATTGGCACAGTAATAGGTAATGGAGCATGATACAGCTGTGGCAACTGAGTTGTATTTCAGATAGCGATTAAACGTCTTCCTTTTTGTCTCCTGCAATGACAGCACCATGTTTTACAGTGGAAGCAGTCATGCACTTTACTCAGAGTAAAGCATACCTTGAACTGGATGAACTGTGGGTGGAGGGGTGGTAGAGAAGAGCAAAGAGAAAGAAAATACACTTGTGAACACATTGTCTGCTCTAACACACACTGAGCCTATAAAAGTGAACACCTCGGCTTAATTGGTCTTTTAGCCTCTTTTCTTCATCCAATAGCAGGTTTCATTATGGGATGCCTGGGTATCCAACTACTTCTGTTACAGCTAGTTCCAAGATAACTGTCTGCTTTAATTGAAAGCTGGCCTTAAACACTCGCCCACACACATAAACATGTGAACATGAGCAGAAAAGCTTTAACAAATAACATCTGGACATAGTCGCCTTCCTTTCTATTGAATAAAAGAGACGATCAACAAAACATCCGATCACACAGTCTTCAGTTACAACCACTACCAAACCATCATGTTTGGCCACACAGACAGGATTGTTGTATGGTTTATGAAAAAGAAAATCTCATTTTGTTCTAAGAGGTAATTGGTGGAAAGAGGCAATAGAAGGATGAAGAGCTTGAATGCCAGAATGCGTCATTTTATCCATGAAAAAGTAAAAGGATTAGCTCTGAGACCTCCAATCCATGCACTTTCTCGTCATGTTGGGGTTGAAACGCATATTCCAAAACTGCATTTGTGTCATAGCAGTTTAATTCATATCTTGAGAGGGTCAATACAGTTGTTTTATAGTCTGACAAAAGTGCGTCTGACTCAATGATAGCAGTTACAGTGAGAAGCGTTGCACAATTTACACCATTTTATCAAAAAAGGTAAAAAAATTGCAATAATATGAAAATAGCTGAACAGAATAAAACATCAACAAGTCTTAAATGACTCTTACTATCAAACACTGTAAACAACAACTTAATTACATTTCCATGTTTGCCCAATTTATCAGACGTGAACTCCCCTCCCTTAAGGACAATTACCATGAGCAACATCCGTTAAGTGCTTCTGGAGAGCTTGAGGTGTCCGTCAGATGTTTGTCTCACAAACAGATATGTTTCCATGTCTACCAATTAGTCTGTTCACACCGACTTGCTCCAGATGTTTTACTTCCTTGCATGCCTCGTAAAGTATGATTCTGATACTATTTTATTAAAATCACAAAAATCCAACTTCCTAAAAACGTCTTTTTACATCCACATCTACATCTAAGTTGATTTATCACACAACCATATTTGAATGGGACACATTTGTTATAGTCTTAAACTGTGCAACTGTATTTTGCACAGTAAATCCATTTTGAACATGTAGAAAAATGACAATTTGTTTAAATGTATCATCACTATGACTTACCTAAAAAGCTAGGCTACCACTTAATCTGTCAAGAAAAGGCCATTGAACATAATTCATAAACAGGCAAGGAGGGCAATTATTTAAAGTAGCACCAAATTTATCAAAGATACCTTTGACTGAAAAGCTTTTTCAGTTTGAATTAAAAGAAAGAAAGAAAGAAAGAAAGAAAGAAAAAAAAAAACAGCTGATGAGAAGTGAAATGACTAAAAATTAAATTGTCCAGTTGAATTTCATTTAACTTAAAATAATTAAGAATTGCCATGCCCTGAACTAATGGAAACCTTCACCAGAACCGCTGACAGAGCTGAGCGACTCAAATGATGGCTATAAGCTGCACAGAGCTGGGCTTCATGGAATAAAAAAAAAAAAAAAAAAAAAAAAAAAAAGAGAAATCATTTAGAATTTGCCAAAAGGCAGAGACTTCTTAAAAATGTGAACAAAGGGCTGTGGTCAGCTGAGACTAAAGTTGAACATTTTGGTCATCATAGACATCACGTCTGACACAAACCTGGCACCATCATGCAATGGGTTTAAAAAATAAATCTAAAGTAACTGGTTAGCAACTAACCAACTGTGCACAGTGGTGCAGATTATTCAGCCTGGTACTCTGTTTTCTCCCACAGTTCTAAAGTGTGTCTGTTAGGATAAATTGTTCCTGGGTAGAATAATGTGTTTGTTTGTCTTGTCTTTATGTGGCTCTGTGATAGACTGCCAACTTGTCTGGGTGTACCCTGCCTCTGGCCCAGTACCCACTGGAGATAAGCACTAACTTTTTAGAACCCTACACAGGACCAGATGTATTAAGAAAATGAATGGAGGGCCAGCAAGCTGGCTTGTTGGATGGATGTATGGATGGATGGTTGGGAAACTGATCAGAATTGGGGAAAAGTTGGATGGCACACAATACAAAGAAGAGTTTGAAGAAAACCTGTTTGAGTGTTGCAGAGATGTGATTGTGGAAAGGAGTTTCACCTTCCATCAGGATAATGAGCCTAAGCACACAGCTGAAGCAACCTTTCAGTGGTTTAAGGATACAGTTAAATATCCTGGATTGCTCTAATCAAAGCCCAAACCTCAATCCATCTGAAAATCCCTGCTATGATTTACAGATTGCTGTACACAGGTGGTGCCGAACCACCAAGATATGGAGTATATTTGCTGCAGAAAGTGGATCTACAAAGTAGTGACTTTTGAGAATTAGAATTTATGCATCTGTAATTTAATTTTGTTGTTTTGTCTTGATTCTTATTTCACAAGTGAAAAGGTCCTGGAGGAAACGGCGCTCCACATTCTTTACTGTTCCCTAGTCATACCTCATTTGAGTTATTGTGCAGAGTTATGGGGCAACAACTACAGAACTCCTCTATAGTCATTAATAACATTGCAAAAACAAGTGATAAGAGTAATCAATAAGGTTGGGTTTTTTTTTTTGGATCATACAAACACACTATTCATAAAATCTAAGCTGCTAAAATTGGTTGACATCGTGGAATTACAAACAGCTATTAACTTGTTTAAAGCAAAAAATATATATATCTTACTGGGAAACATACAAAAGCTTTTCTTAAAACAGGAAGGACTTCATAATTTAAGGGGAAAGGTGAATTTAAAACGTTAAAACTCAGAAGCACAAGAAAAAGCTTTTGTGCATCAGTACGTGGGTGAAGCTGTGGAATGGAAATCAAGTAATGTCCAAACATGAAACAGTTTAAAACATCATTTAAGAAGATGGTCATCACTTCATATCAATATGGGAAATGATGACTGTTGTTACTGCTATTATCAAAGTTGTTAATAATTAATGAATTTATTAATCATTACTGTATTGTGGTGTATTGGTCTAGAAAGAATTTTAACATTTTAAAAAAATGTTGATGCTTGATCTTAATGACATACAAATATGAATGCACTGTGCCACTTATAGATATGGATATATAAAATACTAAAAAAAGAATGTTATAACCAAGTTACCATGAATAGTAAATTATTGGATGATGCTATAGATGTAAGAGGGGTGGATGCAACAATAAGTTTATACTTCTACCCACTCCTTTGAATATGTAAATATACTTTGGTGTTTTTTCCTGCTTGCTTTTGTTTTAATTTTTTTTTTTTATATATAACTTTGTTCATTCTTTTATTATACTACGTTCAATAAAGGTAAAGTCAAACTCAAAGTTTATCAGAAAGAAAGTTGAGCTTGAACATGCTGAGTCATGCTGGCAGGGACCCCTTCAGGTGTACAATCACACTCCCGTTAAATCCAATTTCAACATGCTGGTCCACTTCATCAAAACCATATATCACAGTCTGAGAGGCTCAGGTGTGTGAGGTAATGACACAATGCTGCAGAATAAGTCGAGCGTTGTTTTCTTAATTGACTGAATATTTTCTTTTCTTTCTTTGCCACATCTCAACACATTACCAACTCACTTCCTAATGACTTGGAAGGTGTAGGCGTGATTTAATTGGAGACAGGTTTCTGGCAGCTTTTCCTACTCTTTGTGAGTGTATTGTGTCTCCCTGCAGAGTTCAGGTAATTGTGTGTGTGTGTGGTGAGCAGCATTAGAGAGGTAAAGAGGCTTTCTCTGCATTCATTTAGCCTCATTTTAACAGCAACCGATTTTGCAAAGTTGCTCCTTTTCTGCTGGGTATTAAAAACTTTATACAGGAACATTGACAGCGTGTCAGAATGAAGAGGGAAAAGACGTGCAATTATGAAGTTTTTTTCCACTGCGCTGATATGCATTTTATCAGGGAGCAAACTTTGTGTTGTTTATTCTAAATGTAGGCCTTTATTTCTTTTCAAAGGGCTGTGTGTTTGAGTAATGAGCTGAAAATGTCAGTGAAGGCGCACACAGGGACAGGCACTGTATTGCCACAGGCATGCCTGTGTTGAGAAGCTCATCAAAGTTTTATCTAATTTTAGGGACCACACGATCCACTTACGCGTTTACACACTCACAACTGATGCACATGAGGGAATCTGGGAGGCAAAATGAAAGCATAAAGATGGAGGAGGGAAATCTACATGGCAAATAATGTTTGACTTTCAGAGTTCTGTGTTAGCGCTTATTGATTCTCCCTCCTTCTGTGTCTGGATATTTGTTTCTCTTCCTGCCTCCTCTCACACAAAACTTACAAGATGCACAGTGTTTTGTTTTATTCAGCTTCTGAGGAAGTTGAGTTGAGTTCTGTCTACTGGGATGTGTTGATAACCTTATTGTGGTTAGAGAAAACAGCCTAAAGGGTTTTATTTTTATTTTTTTATTCTATGTTTGTTTTATTTTTTGTATGATTGCAAGGTCATGAGTGTGTCAAAGCAAGAAACAAATTACATAATATTGTGAGAGATGAGAACGTTCAGGCATTCTCCATTTTGGAAACCGGAAAATTTGTACCACCTTAAATTTAATTTAGAAGTCAGTTTCCAGAGTTATTATCAGAAACAGCCAAATAAATGATTTTTGCATGTGTACCGGGTATGCGTGTGTTTGTTTTTCAGTATTTCAGTTTTTTTTTTGTTTTTGTTTTTTTCCCAGTACCGGGTATATTACAAGAATCATTGGGTTTTATTAAAAGCTTTAAATGCATCCATTATCTTTTGCCTGCTTCTTCCATTTTTGGGTCACAGGTGTTGCCGGTGCCCATGTCCAGCAGTCACTGTGCGAGGGGCGGGGTACACCCTGGACGGGTCGCAAGTCCATCACAGAGACACATGGAGACAAACGAGACAAACAACCATTCACTCTCTCACTCACACCTAGGGACAATTTAGAGTCACTAATCAGCCTAACATGCATGTTTTTGGTCTGTGGGAGGAAACTGGAGTACCTGGAGAAAACCCACTCATTCACGGAGAGAACATGCAAACTCCACCCAGAAAGACCCCCGGACCGGGATTTGAACCAGGGGACCTGCTCGCTGAGAGTCAGCATCTCTACCAGTTGTGCCACCGTGCTGCCCAGTTTTAAATCAATTCAGTTTATTTATATAACACCAAGTCACAACAGACGTTGTCTCAGGACACTGAACAGAAACATTCACATACATTAAAAAGCCAGTTAGTAAAAGTTCTCCATCTAAGGAAGCAGCAGATCGTGTTGAATCTTCACATTGTTACAGTCTCTCATCCTGAGCAAGCGCAAAGACAACAGTGGAAAGGAAAAAAACTCCCTTTTAACAGGAAGAAACTTCCAGCCGAACAGATAATTAACATCTACAACTAAATCATTTTTGGAGTCAACACAATTTTAAATGGCCACCATGAATGGCCTCTATGTCACCCTTAACAAAGTGTGGTTAAGGCTGCACAGACGATTGTGGGGAACAGCCTTTCCACCACCTCCAACCTCTACACTTCATGAAGCAGGGGGAGGGCGTGCCACGTCACGAAGGACTCCACTCATCCTGCACACAGTCTGTTCCAGCCCCTCCCCTCAAGCAGGCAGCTGAGGAGCATTCAGAGCAAGACCACCAGTTTCTTCCCTGCAATCTGAATTTCGTGCCATAAACATGCAAATGTGAGCTGGTATAGCAATAAAAAAAAAAATCCTTGAACCCTAGAAATAATTACCCAATAAAGTGTGACTATATCTCAGGCAGTTTTTATTAATATTAAACCAAAAAAAATGGAGTGGTAATAGCTGAGAGTCTTCCTCAACACATACTATACTCAGAGAGGTTTGCATTGTTCAGTAGTTTTGCTAAAAACGTTGTCATTAATTGTTGGCATCATCTCTGTCTGTCTTTTAGCAAAATAACTCAAAGACCATGGGACAAAATGTTGTGAAACTTTAAGATTGTTTCATTAGATCTACATCTAGAATTAAATACTGGAGTCAGTTCAATTCATGATGGCCACCACAGCTATTTGACATACACAAAATGACTATAAGTCACAAGTGCTGAGCTCAGTTTAATGTGGTAGCTGTTGGGTAGTCATCCCCAGTACATACTTTAGGCAATAACATATCTTGAGATCTTGTTGTCCTATTACTATATTAAATATTTTAACTGTTTGTAGTTACTGGTACACAATTATTTAATCTCAATAAGAATCTAATTTGAGTAAAATCAGTTTTCCAGTTAAAAAAAAAAATACTAAATATGAACAAAAAAGATTAAACTTTCACCTTGTTGTTACATTTGTATTAGCCTGGTAAATTTCAAGCAAAAATAATTTTATTTTTAATTTTTGGAATTCTTAAGTTATATTCATTGATTTGATAAACATAAAATAAAAATATACAAGTTTATTTTACTTTAAAATCATATCATGCCGCCACAGCCATGGGATAAAATGCATATTTCTCACTACCCTGAATTTGAAAGTTTTAAACCAAAACTTGTTTGCTTTGTTAGCATTCAGTGTTTAAGGTGGGAGGAGTCTCAGCTACGATCGCACCAATTATTCTCTAAATATTTGTAAAACTAACTGAGATATAGACATGTATATGTGTGCTATAGTTATTTAGCTATGTCAGCCATGTTAAATGGGTTGACTCTAAAAGTTAAGCAATATTCAACACTTGTTTATTATAATCTAAGAGCTTCATGGGATATTTTTCTAACTGAAAGACAAAGAAACACATAAACAGGAACTTACATAATTATTTGCCTTTCATGTGGGTGGATGATAAATCTTATCAAACACTTCACACTGAAATGAAATTTAACAAAAGTATTAATTTGTATCTACAATATAGGCATACTAATATTGTATGCCAACATGACTGAATGTTGAATAAAAACAAATGAAATAAGCAAGACAAGTGACAACACAATTTTCAGTCTGTAGTGCAAACCTTAAAAGCCAGTCTTTAAATGGAGCACCCTTAGTGACTGAAATTATCTCATCAATACCATGTTAGATCCAACATGCATCCTGTTAGACTGGAACTTCGGGACATTAACTGGGCTCACATGAGTTCTCAGACACTGAGCGCATGGCGTGTGAGGAGAGGGTAGAACTAACAAATGAGGTTGCTCATCCATGAAACATAAGATGGAGATTCTAGGTAATTAAGATTCAATTCCCTGCTCAGAGGGTGGGCAGGAGTTGATGTTCACTTCACACTGAGAGAAAGACAGACGGAGGAAAAGAGCACTTCCATCATCTACTGTGCTGGAAAAAAATACAGACTAAGTGCGCTGGCAAGTTCTCACTCTCCTCTGAGCTTTGACAACCTCTGACCCTGGGTACAGGGTTGATGTTCAATGTGTGGACCTTTGTGTGAACATGCAGCTCAGAATTTGACTCCATAAGCTGAGTGCTATGGGTCAGTAATATAATTTCAAAATCATATCATGATATCTCAAAGAAATTTGCAATGATATGTATAAAATATAGCAATAAATAACCGTTGTCTGTGACAACATCTTGCAGTTAGCAGAATTTATCATTGCAAATAATCATGTGGTATGTTTTTTTTACATTTTGTTTTCTACAAGCTACTGTGCATGGTTACTCTGTGGGTCCAATGTTAACAAGGGCCCTGCAACAGCAATCATGTATTTCAATAGCTGAATCCAAGCAAAATTATTGTAATGTTTCCCCATAAATCATTTGTAAAACATAATTGCACAATACATTACATGTAAAATTACCTTTTGTTTTGTCTGTTTTCCTCAATGACTTCACACATTGTGCAAGCAGTTTTCTTTCTCCGAAGTGGGGGCCTGACCAAAAAAAAAAAGAACCAATGCTTTAAAGTTTAAGTACAAATTAATAAATATAATAAGAATAATAAATATACATAGGTATGGTAGCTTAAATTATAGGTAGACATTCCTTTTATTTATGAGATTGTTTTGCTAATACAACACATATACGAACAAACACCTGTGCAGAAACATGAATAAAAGTGTTATCGCTCCTCTGCCTTTGGATGCAAGTGATAAACAGCAGCAATACAAATACTGATTAGACAGGCATCATCAGGCTGAAGTATATGTAACTGAAGCTATCCTCCATTTGCTCTTGCTGTCATACAAATTACCTGAATACTCCAGCAATGGCCACTTAAGCCTTTTATTGACCTTTTAAATGGACATAATAAACTGATAGTTTCACCTCCTGATATATATTCATCGACTGATAGTAGCTTACCATGTTTTTGCTCCAAATAATGAAACAAGGTTTTTTTTTATTACTTTCAGTGGTAAGATTATTTTCCTGTATGTTTTATAGAATACTAGGTCATTAAAATATTTTTTTTCTTGTAACCAAAACTCAGAAACTTTTTTTGGAGGGTGGGGGGAGGCTGAATAGTGTCCACATTCTAACAGACTCCTCATGGTACAAAATGGCACAAACTTACTGAAATCACTGTAAGTATTCCACCAAGCAAGGTACTTAGATTACTTTGTGCTCTGTATGTTAGTTTCCTGTTTTCTACTATTTTGAGCCCAATCTTACAAATAATGTTTTTCTTTCTGATGTTCACGTCTGTGTGAGTTACCGCATCGAGCAATCTCACTCAAGACATTTGGCAATTGTTTTACCTCAAGTGTCCCTCCAAACACAACCTGAGCTCAAACCTGTATCCTCAGAGTTATGAGACGGCAAAACTGACCACTGATCTATGGTGTCTACTGAGCTGACAAATACAGTAGTTCAGAAACATTTATTTAAGTTTTTCCTATTTCGTATATTAAAATTACAAAATGGCACAAAAATAAGTATGGCCTTGTCTGCAAGCTTCACAAAAGTCTGCATTTGTTTTGGTAAATCCTTTGTGGAAACTTAAGTTTTTGATTTTGACATTACAACTTCTTGTTAAAAACCCATAATCTCCAATTCCATCTGTTTTAAGATGATTTTTTTTCCTCTTTGAAAACAAGCAGTTCAGCATCAGAGTCATTAGCACTGTTGTAGAGTTTTGCTCCATCTTTGTTTGCACTTCAGACCATCTGTGTGCTACACAGTCCTCCTCATTAGAGGACTAATTAGAAAAATGTTCATACTGACCATGAGAGGACACATTTAGAGAGGCATTTAAATATTGTCTTCATTCTGCTGAGTTGTATCTGCTGCTTCACATTCTCACTCACAATGTTGATTAGATGTGCTTGCGATACCAATGTCAAATATTAACGTGAAGTGAGAAAACATGTAGATAATGTGACCAGACGAGTGAGCTGGACCATGCATGATGTGCTCAAACATGACTCATATAAAACACAACATGGGCCCCATTTCCGGGTTGTCAGCGGTGACGCATATCAAACGCAACGCATCAGCAATGACACATAATAGATGTAACATATATGGCAAAGTGACTATTTATGGATTTTTCCACTGTATTAGACAAATATGGACTGATGCGACTTATAGGGCAGTGCAACGCGTCTGCCGGAAAATACGGTAGTTGGTATTTATCACCAGCGTGGTTTTTAGACCTGGACATTTGCCTCAAATGTTTTCTGTGAGAGGTGCACTCCAACGCAGGTGTTGAAATACAGGTTTTGTGCTCTTGGGGCTTGTCGGATATGCCAACAATAACTTTGTGAATGTTTTGAAAGCACGGTTGTTGCACTTTTTTTTTTTTTTGTTTGAACATCTTAAACTCTAGCAACAGGACTGCACATATCTGCAAGGAAATTAAGAAACTTCCAAAAGTCACAAAACATACTGGAGACATTTGGTAGACTTGAATATGCAGAACCATAAAAGTAAAACCCAAAATGTTTGTCCTTTTTCTAAGTGACATGAAATTTGTGGAAAGACTACAACACAGGAGTGAGTTCTACATTCTGTTTCTAGTAGATCCTCACACCCTTAAAGCAGACAAATATTATTTTCAGCTTTTTTTTATTTTTTAAGAGAATCAAATTAATCTAAATCAGATTAAATAAAGCATAATTAATAGGCTTCTTTATTTTTTTTTATAGGTGTTTTACTTATTTTTCCTGAAAATCTATTTCTCCACAGGATGTAATATAAAATGTTTCAGATCAGCTGTTTCGTGAGATACAGTCTAAAGACAACTCGTTGTCTAAAGACTACACACAAGATTTGTAGACTGGACTAGACAGCTGAGTCTAAATGGAACACGTGTCACCTCGTATGTGAAGTCATGTTGACATGAGCAACAATAAAACAGTTGTCTTGTGTGCGGGGCGGCCGTGGTACAGTGGCAGCCGACCCCTGATCGGAAGGTTGGAGGTTCGAATCCCGAGTTCCCACACCATGTGTCGTTGTGTCCTTGGGCAAGACACTCAACCCCGAGTTGCTCCCGGTGGGACTGGCTGGCGCCTTGCATGGCAGACTACCGCCATCGGTGTATGCATGTGTGTGTGAATGGGTGGATGGCTGGTGCTGTAAAGCGCCTTGGGGCCCCTAATAGGGGGCTGGAAGGTTGTGAATTACCTTTAACCACGATTCAATAACACTGAATCATTCAAGGAACAGCACATCTAGATGGTGTTTGCCTAATTGTGCTATGAGATGTTGTGTAATGTAAAAATCTATCTTTGAGTGGACAGAGGAAAAAACAGAACTGACCCCAGAACAAAACCCTGAGGGACCCCATGACTTGATACACAAAAACTATTGGTAAAAAGGTAAGACATGAACAAGGCTAGAGCAAGTACGTATCGCTGCAGACAAATTCGGAAGGCGTATCTGGAGGGCCACATCTGATTGGACGATAGTAAAATGGGCGTATCTGGAGGGCCACATCTGATTGGACGAGGAAAAAAAGGCTGAACGGGAAAAAAAAAGCCATTTGTGTTAACCACAGACATATTATGTCAAAAAACAAGGCGTTATTGGCAGATTGTTTTAACCACAGACATATTATGTTTATGTGTTAACCGGTTCAACATTAGCAGCGTCTCGGGGATGGCTGTGGCTGAGTGGTTAGAACAGTCGTCCTCCAATGCAAGTGTTGGGGGTTCGAATCCACCAGCAGTCACATGCCGAAGTGTCCCTGGGCAAAGACACTGAACCCTAAGTACAGTCCATTTAACATTGATGGCGACTCGGTTTGACATTAGCAGTTTCTCCATAACTTCTCTTTCCACCTCTCTTAACACAGAACTTCCAGTTACATTTCAAAATAAGAGCAACATAAATGGGTAGTGGGGAGGGCTAAATGTT
>JARVGQ010001954.1:8893349-8905685 GCA_031762355.1 Hypsolebias martinsi | reverse complement strand
AATTATGGAGAGTGTTTCCTTCGTCTTATTAATTTTATTGTATTGATCAACATTATAATATTCACTATCCTTTATAACTGGAACAAGATTTCTATTAATTACATCATCTACGTTATATATTTTATATTCAAATTCGTCACACATTATCCTGATTGGATAGTTTTGTTCATCAAGTTTTTCATTTCAGTATTTTGTATTCAAGATATGTTGTGACTCGGATTTTGATCTTCACATAAAATCATTTCAACCTTTCTAAGTCCCTTAACTCCTTTACTATTTTGGCTTGTGAGCCCTCTTGTACTTTCATCCATATTTTACCATTTTTTGTCCAAGTAGAAAATATTTTATTTTGTTTTTTCAACATCCTTGCTTCTCGAGCAAGATCACCATTTTTCCTCGTTAAATGTTCATTAATATAAACATTTGTTCCCTTTAATTTTCTTGCTTGCATCAATGTATTATTTCTAACTTTTCTACTAGTGAATTTTACTACAATTATTGGCTTATTTTTGTCCTTTTTACTGGGTATGGTATGACATAATGAAATATCATTGTGATCCAAATCAATACCCTTTTCTTGCAATTTGGCCACAACTTGTTTTTCCAGGGACTGTTGTTCTCGATGCGATCCATCCTCTGTTGAATTTTCACCAGAAGTCACTCTTGAAAATAACCTGGGCTTAACCTCAAGTCCTGATAGAACAAGGTTGTCCAGTCTTGTGTTCTGTTCCAATTCATCAATTTTTTTTGCTCCAGTTCTAATATTTTTTGTGTTTATTTACAATTTGCAATTTCAGCCGTTTGACTTCCTCAAACAACCCCATTAAGTTTTAAATGAGGAGCCAACTGCAACATAAGGCTCGCTAAATGCAAAAAGCACCGTAGCTACAAGTAAAAGAACAATATCTAAACGCTAAAAGTAGCATAAAACAAAAATAGAGCAAGTTTATTGAAGTAATTGTCAAACGCTGTCTGCCCACACTGTGGCTACTGCAGAACATCTGAATGTTTTCAAGGATTTATCAGTGCATTCGACCTGAACGTTTGACTTGGACTTTTTCCAGTCAGAGCTCTGGTGTAGATATACAGCTCTAATGCTCCTGAGACGGGCTGCAAATGCACACGCCAAAATCAAGGTGTGGGACACCTGCACAACAGTGCATGTAGACTGCTGTAATGCTCCATGTGTTGATCTGAATGGGAAAAAGACGAGAAGTGAGGAATAGACTGACAGTCATGACAGGATGGTTTATTAGCCTGTGGGAACTTAACTCAATGGAATTAAGCAGCAAATAAATAACCCAGGACTAAAGTAGAAGTGTATGTTAAGCTCCAAACCAGATATTTTTAATTTGCTTTAATTTGGCGACAAAGAAAATAGCAACATTTTCTTAGCTTTTTTTTTTTTTTTTTTAAACAAAGGCAGACATTGCTAATCAGACACGGTTTTGTTTTAGCAACTGTCATCAAAGCCTGCACCATAACCACACGTACAACATGCTGCAGAGCAAATCTTTATTCTCAAGTTAAAAAAAAAAAAGAGAAATGTTCAGGTTTAAAATTCAAGTGAGCTTTCTGCAGCTTAAACATTCATTTCTTAAGTGAAGTCCTGCATCTGGAAACCTCAGACACAATCCTGCAGCTTGAAGCCTAACCATCACAAGAAAACATAAAAACGCCTAAACCCAACCAAATCTCAAAGACTCATACATTCAGGTTAGGTCCTTCCTGCACATGAGAATATCATTAATATAATTCAGTTCCTCTGCCTGGATCAGATTCACTTTTAACCTTGGGTTTGTTGCACAAATGCAGAACTGTGATGAACTGCGTTTCACAAACAGAAACCCACCTCTGCACAGCATCAAGGCCTGAAATGTTATTTACAATCTGATCTATGACCATAAAATATGGAATTAAAAAAAAATGTAAAAGACATTTCCAACCACCAACTATTTTCATCATCTGATGAAAACTCATGCTGAGCTGAGATCAGTTGTAAAACCAGGTGCTTTGATGACTGGGTGCTGCGCTGCACTTGTTCTCCAGCAGGGAGAGCCATTGTGAAATGTAACTTTATTTAAAACCAGAATGAGGGTCTGTGAGAGCAGAGCATGCCATTCAAAACGCTTGTGTGACTACATGTAACCTTTCTGAACTTTACATAATTTAATTATCCATACACAGAAAACATATTGTTTCCCGTCCAGATTAAATGCAGCTCACAACCTACTTCCTCTCTAGAGTTGAGCATTAAGGTCAAATTGAAAGGGGAACAAATATTTCAGCTGTAGAACGAGCTACCAGACAGCTTAAATACTGCTGTGACAAACCTGCCACCAAAGAATCATCAAGTAGTGGCTGAACATGTTCAGCTGTCAAACTTGTTAGCGTGTTGTGTGTTTTTCTTTTTTTTTTTTTTTATATTAGATGCAGAACTTATTTACTATGGTCTGTTATAAAAGCTCAGAGCATCAAAAGTGTATGATTAAACAGCTAAAAACAGCACAAGTTTTTCCTCTTGAAGTTATTTTATGTGGTCTTTTCCAAACTTTTTCATAGTAATTCCTAAATCAAAAAGTTACAAACCCAATAAAAAAAGAAAAGTTTTGTATAATGTAAATATAAAACAATGTGGTCATTTGAAAATCTCTCAAACTTGTATTTTACTCCCATTTGAACAGAGTGAACAAATGTTTAAAGAAAATGTAACATTTTTTGGAAAATAAAAAACTGAATTTGATTGTCTTTGACACTTTGCTAAAAGAAGAGGGGGGTGCTTCACCACAAACACATTTCTAATTCACATTTTGCACCACGTCCCATTTGAGTTGATGAAGAAACAAACTGCGCTGGCCCACAAGGCTCCGCTCTCTGCACAGAGCAGCTTTCTTTACGTCAGCACGGCGGAGTCGAGCTGCGGAGCGAGACGTTAAATCAGCGACACTAGTTGACGACTTTGGTTTGTTTAAATCTGATAGACATGTTCCACTAACTGCACTGAACTGATACTTTAACCATTCACAGAAACATTTCCACACATCCCAGCCCTGAACACCATCTGATTAAATTTTTTGGGGGAAATGATCAGTTTTCTTCTCTGCTGGTGCACAGGCACACTTTAAACTGGAACACCCACATGTGACATCAGGTCTTACTGTGTTCACAGCCTCAGCTGCCACGGAGGATTCCAAACATAAAAACAAAGTTCAGCTTCACCTCTGACAGTCAACGTGCACTGTTGTGTTTGTTTTGGTAGATGGTGTTAAAAAGTCATTCTTCTTCTGGTGAAGCCATGTTTCCAGACTTCTTAGATCCTCTGAACCCCCACCCCCCAGCAGCAATAGTCATGGTGCGCTCCATCTGGTGCACATGCTGACCCCGAGGATTGAATGATGAAAATAAGAGTTCATGGGGGGGGTTCCCTTCAAACTTCGAAGCTTAACGATGTGTAAACGTCAGCTCCCCGTGCACTTCATGGTGACATCCTGGGTTAAAAAAAATAACGACCTTCAGGTGGAGTTAGAGGTTGACGATAAGTCCGTAAGTTTGTTTCCGTCTTTCCTTCCATTCCCATAATGCTCTCCTCCTCAGTGGCATCACTTCATCTCCTGTGGTGAGAAATCTGCTGCAACGTGATGAGGAGTGAACGCAGGTGAGCAGGAGGGCGGGGTCAGAGCTGGTGTTACCATATATGAGATTCACAGTGAGTCATTTTAATGACGCCCACCCCTCCACCTAACCGCCGGTAGTTCATTCCTCCATACAACCTGGAGCAAGACAACAAGACAGACGTTAAATATCAGTTCATCTTCAACCACTGCAGCACTCATTTTGGACCCTGAAGGTTTTGGAATTTTGAAATATTCACAAGCAGAGAAACCTCACGCGGTCGATAAACGTTTGGCTCAGCAACAAGTAAGATAAATAGGACCTGTACTGATGTTGCGTCCCGTTCAGGTGGTCTATACGCGGAAGATTTTTGATGCAAATGAGTCAAATGTGACCAGTTTCAAGAGCTTTTCAACAAAGATCAGTCATCTACTGTATTTACCGCCGTACACGCCGCTCTGCCTCTATATTTGTCTGATAAAGTGGAAATATCCATAAATATGTCACTTCACCCTATATGTCGCATCTATTATGAGTCACCACTGACGCGTTGCTTTTGTTACGCGTCACCGCTGACAACCTGGAAATGTGGGCCTGTGGTGTGTGGGAGAGTGCGTGGGAGGACTTTAACAAGACTTTAACAAGATTAACACTTAAAAACAATTATTTGTTTGCTCAAAATTATATAAAATGTGTCTCAATTTAACATTTGCTTAATAAATGCACTTTAATGGTCAAATCAGCTGTATTTTGCTGGGGTGGTGCAGCTGGTTTGACAGTTCCAAGCAGTGAGCAGAATGAAGGTGGGGAGTCAATGGCAAGCTGATTGTGCCATTAATTAATACCAGGACATGTTAAATTCAAAAAAGTTCAAGACAAAAACAATAAAGTATAATAAACAAGTCCAGTTGTTTTTGTCTCGACCTTTTTTGAATTTGCCATTATAGCAATGTTTTCCTATTACATGAAACAACAGCATGCCTTACTTCTACTACTCTGCTACCATCAAATATGTCGCTTTGGCCTATAAGTTGCAGGGCATGTAAATTATGCTAAAAAGTGTGACTTACAGGGCGTAAAATATGGTACATAATATTTAACTACATTTGTCATGAACTGGCACATAAAAAACAGCTAATCACAGTTTCACATTAGAATCTGGGAGTAATCAACATCTGAAAATCATTTTCATCATCTACTGTGGGTGTTAAAATATTTTCTCTTGCGTCTTTCTGAACTGGGCCAAATATTGTTTGAGAAGAACGACACGATATTTTGATCACACTTGTTATCATGCTGTAGTTTATTATCGTCAGGAGCCTCATCTGTGCCTTAGGTGGACCAAATTCTGACATTTGTGTCAAAGACCAAGTTTAGATCCGACACTGACATCCAATTTAAATGACACTGAATACATCAGACACCTTCAGTGGTGGTCTGCTGCACCTGCTGGATTCCCATGTATGACACATTGCTTATTTTTAGGTTGTCCAGCTCACAAGATAAACAGACATGTATAATGGTAGCCATGTTTTTGACGTGGCAACCCAATTCCTTTCTTTAACCTAGATGTACCAACACACCAAAATGAAGTCAGTACCTCCCTTATTTTTCAAGTTATCATGCTCACAACAAGCACAGATGGAGGGTGTTTACAATTTAGCCCCTCTGTTAATCTTGTCTCTTAATTACTTGTTTAGACTGAAATGTTTAGATTAGGTTAGATGTCTTTTTGCATTTATTATAGGTCTGTTTGTATTTATTGTTCTGTTGTGTATCTGCAGTGTGTGTTGTGTTGTTTTGCACTTTATGTTCTGTGTAGCACCGTGACCCTGGAAGAACGATGTTTCATTTCCATATGTACTTGTACGTAGCTGAAAGGACAAGAAACCCTCTCTGACTGACGTTGCTCCATGACAGGGGACAAAAACAGAACCATACTACAAACATCTGTTAAAACTGGGTTTGGCAGATAGCTAAGCTAACTGTATTTAATTTATTTAGCTTTGTGTAAAAGTTTGGATCGATTCACTGTCTTTCGTCTAGTCACTGAACAAGAAAAACTAGTCAGTATTATACTGATCAGTGGATTCCACTGAGTTTTCTCTGCAATGTTTGTTTTTATAGTTGGCTCTAATCACTGTGGTCGCTGTATTCAAAATTTTAAGCACAGGAAAGAATGTGAGCAGCATTATGTTGCACCCACATACAAATAATTTATGTTCACTATAAATATATGACAAAAATGTTGACATGCACAGGAGTTTATTGTGCGAATGTTCATGAAGCATTCACACTTGTGATCCATTTTTCTTCCGTACATTTTTCAACATGATTCTCGTCCCACAGTTTTCAATCTATTGCAACAAATCATAAATCAAAACGTTTAGCTCTTTCAGGACAATTCTGCTATTGCTTTTGGTATAGCAGCAACTTTAGCTTTTTGAAATGTTTTGCATTTTCTACCATTTTTTCCTCATAGAAAATGAACCAATCTCATTTTACATCCTTCAGATCTTTAGATGTGTTTACAACCCTTTACTGCTCCTTTGGCATTTTGTTCTGCTTCAGCTTCTTTCAGCTTCATTGTGTAAATTTAAACTTTTTCAGCTACTTTCAGCTGTCTTTTTCCAGCTGTTTTGTGCTCTTTCAGATTATTTTGCTAGCTACAACATTTTTGTGCTTCTTCTAACTTCTTTCTGCTAATTTCAGCTTGTCATGCTCCTTTTTGCTCAACTCTGCAATTTTCAGCTTTTTCTGATATTTCAGCTACTATTTGGCTATTTTATGCTAATTTTAGCTTTTTCAACTAATTCCACTTTTTTTGCACTCGTTTAAACTTTTTTCAGTCTAATTCAGCATTAATGTGCGCTCTCCTCTTCCAGCATGTAATTTCAGCTTCTTTCTGCTTTTTTAGTTACTTTTCAGCTGTTTTTTTATTTTTTTTTTTCCTAATTTCAGCTTTTTTCAGATAATTTCCTCTTTTTTGTGCTCATGTCTGCTTCTTTCAGCCTAACTGGGCAAACATGTTCCTTCTGCTTTCTTGTTCTAACTTTTCAGCTATTTTAAGCACTTTTTTAAGCCAATTTCATCTGTTTATAGACAAATTAAAGTTTTTCTAGGTTATTTTTGCTAATTTTAACCTAATTAACTTCTTTATGGTAATTTCAGCTTGTTGTACTCCTTTCAGCTTTTTTCTGCTAATTTCAGCTTTTTCTGCTATTTCAGCTACTATTTAGCTGTTTTATGCTAATTTTAGCTTTTTCAGCAAATTTCACATTTTTTGTTCATTTTAGCTCTTTCCACTTCCTTCTAGTAGTTTACGCTGTTTTCTAACTTTTCAGCTACTTTTCAGCCTTTTTTTTTTTTTATATAATTTCAGCTATTTTTGGCTAATTTCTCGTGCACATTTCTGCTTATTTAAACCCCATTCAGCAAATACGTGTCATTTCTGCTTCTACTAATTTAGGCTTGTTCTTTGATTTCAGCTACATTTCAGCATGCTTTTAGCTAATTTCAGTTGTTTATCAACAAGTCCTTCAGCAATAAGCATTCACAGTGCATTTTTGCAGGAAATGCAATATCTAGTTCAAGTTAAAATCAGTGTCTTTACTCAGACATGCTCAGTGAAGGCAAAAATTAATTTACGCTCCTTTAGTTTTCTCATTTGCAGGGGGAAAAAACTGGGTCAAAGTTTAGAGACAAGATTTAAGTTGATCAAAGTGACTAAGCAGCCAATTAATTCTAATTTAATCTTCAAATCTACTTTTTTATGACAATGAATTAAAGAAAAATGTACTTACTCTGGTCTCTTTTGGTTTATTTTTAAAACAGCATCAGATCATTTTAATCAAATCTATGTTTCACTTGCTAGTCTCCTTTGTGGCTGAATCAGAAAGTTTATTTTAAACTTCATATATAGAACAATATTTTATTTTTTATTTTTATTTTACAGCACTGCCTTCTGTAAAAACATGAAGCATGAAGTCAAAGTGCAGTAGTGACATTTACCTCCATGTGTTGGCGTCCGGATCATAAACTTCTATAGTTTTCAGATACGTCGTTCCATCAAAGCCTCCGACTGCCATCAGCTGACCGTTCACTACTGCCAAGCCCACCTACAGACAGAGGAAGTAGTTTAAAATAAACATGGGACAACTTTAATATTAATCATGGCAAAAAAAAATTAAAACTTTAATTAAAAGACGTGACTTCTCAATCCAAACACACACCCCGCTCCGCCTGGACGTCATGGCCACGACAGGGGACCACTGGTTGGTCCTGGGGTTGTATCTCTCTGCGCTGCTCAGCTCCGTGGTGTCGTCTCTCCCTCCAACAGAGTAAATCATGTCCTGGTACACCGCACAGCCGAGGTGCTTCCTCCTGGTTCCCATAGGCGACACGGTGTGCCAGCGGTTTTCTTGAGGGTTGTAGCGCTCCACTGAGAACAAGATGAAAAAGAAGAGCGAGGCACTTGAAGGTTACAGCTATAACAAAGAAGTTTCCACTTTGGAACTCAGCTTTTACACAGAGTTGCATCATTTTTACTCTTATTAGATTTATTAAAATGTGTCTTTTAACCTTCAGTACCTGTATTTAAAGGAGAAGTCCCATCAGACCCTCCAACAGCATAAAGAAAACCTCCGAGCACAGCGACGGCTACACCGAGTCGCCTGGTGCTCATCGAGGCGACGCGGGTCCACTTGTTCTCTTTAGGATCATACCTACAAACAGGAAAGGTTGTCACACGTTAAACAGTGACACCAAACAGCACATCCAACAAAAGAATTAAAGAGTTCCTGCTGGGCTGTAATGTTGACTAACTGGTGAACTGCGTTCACAAGGAAGTTTCCAAAATGTCTCAAAATGTTTGCACGAGTCCCAGTTGCTGCTCGAGTTTGGAACATGTTAAAAATATATATATAACAGTTTAATTTTCTCTAAATGGTCATTGTGGGCGTCTCAAACCCTTCTCAGTTTGGTTGATATTCTCAGACAAAACATCCTAGATCAATGTCCAGACATTAAAAAAATCTACACTGATCATAAACGTTGAACATTGAAAAAGTAGTCCAAACATCTTCATTTCATAAGTGTGCTTCAGCAGATTAAAATGAAGAGGACGGAATGTGGGAGGAGGTGGAAAACAAAATAATGTGTGCAAGTAAAGACAATGTTGTAAGTCGTGCACATAAGGACATGCTGTGATTTTAGAAAATCCCATTAACGCCAGTTGAATCAACCTTGAATGGTCATTAAAAATGCAGGTGCCAGATCACTGGCTGCAAACACTGAAACTGAAACTTTGCCCGTTGCTTCACAGCTTTGCCAACTCGACTTCAACAGTTGCAGCCCGATGACATACCAACGCCATACAAAGATTGATGATGATACTGGGTTTTAGTTTGATCAAATCATGAATATGTCAAGAAGACACAAAGTACAGTTAGCAACAGGTCAAGAAAGCCATTTGTGCCGTTTTGTAAAACATGGACAGTAAGAAAAGAGGGGGCACCTTTCAACAATGTTGAGACAAGAAACTCCATCCTGTCCCCCCACAGCGTACAGATAACCACCAAGCACAGCAACCCCCACACTGGTTCGACAGGTGCTGGTGGGGGCCACGTCGCTGCTCCACTGGTTGGTCTTAGGATCATATCTGCCCAGGTGAGAAACAGGCGTGCGTTTAAAAATCACCTTTAGATTCAAAAATGTTGAGTCGTTGTTGCAGTTTTGTGAATTTTGAACTTTTAACTAAACATTTGATCATTTTAAGGTTCTATCAGACATATGATACTTTGCTTTTTAGCTAATGTTCCTCTTTTAGCTAGTGTTCCTCTTTTAGCTAGTGTTCCTCTCACTTTAGTTTATAGCTAGTGTTCTCCTCCTTTTAGCTTTTAGCTAGTGTTCCTCTTTTAGCTAGTGTTCCTCTTTTAGCTAGTGTTCTTCTTTTAGCTAGTGTTCTTCTCTTTTCAGTATTAGCTAGTGTTATCCTTTTTTAGTTTTGGAAGAGCCTTCTCCTACTCTGCTCCTGTTTCCTGGAACACCTTGCAAAAAGATCTGAAGCTCTCGACCTTTGACCTCTAAGGGATTTTAAACAACTGCCAGGTTCTTGGCAAAAACCCACGCGGACATGTTCCTGTTTTTAGTATGTTACATGGCTTATAATGTAGCTGCTTCTGTTTAATTTTTATATAATTTCTTGTATTTACTTTCATTTCATATGCTCTTTAGATGATCGTCTGTTGTCTGTACTTCATCTGTGTTCTTTGTTTAAATCAAGTCTCTCTTGTAAATGAGCTCTCATGGCTCAATGAGACTAACCTGTATAAATAAAGGTTGAAATTTCTTGAATTTTGTTTTGTTTTTTTAATTTGTTTTTCAGCTGCTCCGTTCTGCAGAGGTTGTCACAGTGAGCAAACTCGCATAAAATCTTTAGCCATCTGTTTCTGCCAGCTGCCTTACCTAATGCAACCATGTCTTGGACCTGCCGCCTCGGGATTACAAGACTGCAGCTCTTGAGAAATGTTAATGATAAATAAAAAAGTTAAAGGGTAAGGTTAGGCAGTGTTTAGGTAGAGTATCAGTGTCTGCCTGGAACTGATTCTCATGTCACTTTATTACTGAATGCAAAGTCAAGAACACTGAATAAACTATGTTTAGATGAAAGCAAGAAAAACTACATTTAATTAAATCAATGAAGGCATTCAAAGTGACAGCGTTGTTATTTTTAGACACTGAAATACTGTTTAATTGCCCACACCCATCAAGAAAACCATTTTCAAAGAGAGTCTGAGCTGTTGTAACGACCTTTCCACAGAGTTGAGATATGACGAGCCGTCGTGACCTCCCACTGCATAGAGCAGGTCATCCAGGACGCTGACACCAACTCCACATCGCCGCTTGCTCATCGACGCTACCATGCGCCACTCGTTAGTCTGAGGGTCGTAGCGCTCCACACTGGAAATGGCATCTCCGCTGCACCAACCACCCACTACAGAGCAAGGCGACACAAGAGATGAAGTCATACAAAATGCGAGTTAGGACTCTGGACAAAGGGAACCTAAACTCAAATGAGATAACTTCTTTTTTTTGTAAAACAATATGAGAAAAAGCTGAAAATATAACGTATACAACAAATACTGACCTGCAAAAAGAACCTCTCCACATCGGATTGGCTTCCTTGGTCGAGTTCGGGGCCCCTGCATCAGCGGCCTTTCTTGTGGCAGCAGAAGATAATTCTTCGCCTCATCCACCAGATCTCTGAAACAACAGGAAGCAAGAGATTGTGTTACTCCCCAGAACAATTCTCATGACCCTGCATGACACAAAGAAAAACATGTTAACAAGAATAAAAACATTTCCTGAACAAAAATTTGCATTCATGTCAGAGTTTCAGACTAAGATCATCTTATTTGGAGAAACGATGGAGTTGTCCTCATTTCAAGCAAACCTTGAAAATAACACTACATGTACAATAATCATATAATCTCATGCGATGTCACACTATGTGCTGCGAATGGCTCTCAGTTATTACCACATGAAGTTTTGGCTCAATGTTTGTAAAGTATACTGAGCGTTAGCCATTTTTAGCCCATTATTATTTTCTGAGCGTTTAGTTTAAATTTGGATTGGGTTCAAAATTTATTTTTGGTAACAAACAGACAGACATGGATAAAAACAACTGTCCACCTTCGTCTTTAGTGGCGGCCAGTGAAAACAGCACCCACCTGCATTCTTCGTCACTTTTGATGAGAGGATCTGAACCCACAGTGCCCACCAGGAACTTGGGGCTGAGAAGTGGTAAGCGAACGTGCTGCAGGACCTGCAGAACACACAACCTCAAGTTGAAGTGTATTTCCTCACTGATTAATCAGAAACACTAACAACAAGACAAAAATAATAATAGTGGGGAAAAATACAAAAGAAAAAGAAACGTGCCATTCAATGTTTGTTTCCAAACTATATACTGACCAAAAGAAAACATCTGTACACGTGCTGGAGCTACAGTATGTTTCCAAACCAACAAACCTGAGGCAGCTGAGGCCTGCGCTCCTGGATGCTGTATTTGACCCAGGCCATCACAGCGTTAAAAACCTGCTCCTCACTTCGCACGTTCAGCTCATCACTAGAGATGATGTCGATCAGCTGGTTGGCAGGAAGCAGCATGAACTCCTCACTTTCCATCACCTGCGACAAGAACAAAGGAGCATTCAGGACTCAGTGAACCCGCCTTTATTAGTTCCTCTTCTTCTTACAAGTTATCTGAAAAGTAAATAAAAGTGCATCGTGACTGCTAAATGTTTTGAATTTCAATGTGCATTAAGGAATACACTTTAGGATGACTTACGAGAATAAAGTTGAATAAAGTGTTAAGTTATACTTTGGTATTGGATTTACAAATAAGGAGACAGTTAATCTATTAGCACATCAGCATCAGGACTTTGAACCTGCTTACAGTCAGGTGGATGGGCTGCAGCAGCTCTCTGCAGGTTACGAGCATTTAGCTCCGGATTGGTCATTAGCTGACACGACTACTGGATTGATCGACAAGTCACATTGTGGATCAAACTTGAGGAAAGAAGTTAAAAAATAAATAAATAAATAAACGAGTGCTGTAAAAAAAAAATATATATATATATATATGTACAGGTAACCCCCGGTTTACGGCCGAGTTCCGTTACACCGGCAAGGCCGGATACCGATTCGGCCGGTTACCGGAAC
>JARVGQ010001954.1:8599321-8609421 GCA_031762355.1 Hypsolebias martinsi | reverse complement strand
AGCTCTCCAGATAGAGAGCGAAACGTTTTCCTCTTACAAATAAAGTCCAGTTGTTTCTGTATTGAACTTTTTTTGATAAAATCAAGAATACTTTCAGGAACAAGCAGTTGGCAAAAATGCCCGCTGATATCAGAAAAGCCTTTGGTGAAAGATCAGGTAGTGATGTGCACAGAGACACAGAAGCACTTTTGAGTGTTCCCTTTTAATCAGTAAGGCTAGAAATCTGCACAATATTAGAAAAACCTTCTGAAACCAACCTTCCTGAAAATTGTAGAGTTGATGTGTAGGGCTCATGCAGTGGATAAAGTGGAAACTTTTCTGTTCTCTAATACTGTCAGAGTCAGTCAGAGTCAGAGATCTTTATTGTCATTTCTTTATTACTTATTGCAATTTCTTTATCATTTATTGTCATATTGTCAAGGACATAATACATACAGTAGTTCCAGTGTGACTTAACATCAGGGGCATTTCCGGTGTGTCCTCAATGACTAAAGGCTGCTTCTAGCAGCAGGTACAGATACAGTGGTGTTTACAGGCAGTTAATTTTCTCGAGTTTCTTTTTTTTTTTCTTGGTTGTTTCGTGCGGGGTTAGAGGATGTTACAACCAGGTAGACGTTTGGGCAGTTTTCACTTAATCCCAAAAATAAGGAAATGTGAAGGACTTCCATTGGAAGACCTCACTGCAGAACATCGTTGAGTCTGGCTAATGATCTGTCCTCGAAGACGTCATGCTCCGATCACTTTTTGTCCGGTAAACAAAATATTTTATATAAATCATTTTGTGAAACAATGTCAGAACAATGTTAGCGTATAACTGTGTGTGTGTGTTGGAACTGTTTTGTTTTTTTTCTTGATTTAGCATCTCTATTACTGTATTTAGCTTAGCCGTGCTATGCTGCGTGCTAACCTCCACACGGTAACACTCACAACAACAAAGTTCTGGTTCTGGTCCCGTGTTGAGCCTGGACTGTTTGATGTTAAGAGGCTGCATGATGTTTTATTTAAACCTTTATTTAGCTGGTTAGATATGATTGAGACAGTTTACACATCTTTTTTTCAAGATAGACCGGGTCAACAATGACATTACAGCAGCTCTCAAAACATGACCTGTCATTAAACCAGAGTTATTAAAGCACACTTAAAATAATGATGTGAATAAAAGAAAAGAAAAATACACATGAAGCTAAAATTGTACTTAAATGTGAGTAAATATCTGTTAAAGCATTTCCTAAACAAATCTGTCAATAAATAATATAAATACATGTGTGTGTTATACATATACAGTAAAGCATACACAGTGTGTTATACTGTATATGCTGTACATTATATACAGTTTAACACACTGTGTATGTATATACTGTATACTGTATACATACACAGTGTGTTACAGTACTGTATATGAATGACACACACACATTGTATTTAATATACATAATATTTGAACACTGCAACATTGTCAGACTAGAACTATCAGTTTGTTTTGATTTTATGTCCCCCTTTACTCTCATGTGAATAAAGCAGTGGGATTCTGTCTGTACAGAAAATATTCCATAACACAAGTTCATCTTTTGGGTATTACTACATTTGTTCTATTGAATTACAGGTGGTCCTCGGTTTCCGGCTGTCTTGGTTACCGGCCGTTTCGCGTATAAGATAAGATGATGATAAGTTTTATTAATGTTGGATAAGTTTCAAAGTTAGAATTAAATCCTGCTAACACAAAACACGTTTGTTTTTTATTCCTAGCTTTAAAGTGAATATTAAAGTGATAAAATGGCTTTAATACATTCCAAGATGGCACCATGTACGGTCACCCTGGCGTTCCGGTGCTCTGTGTTATGTTTGTTTTCGTGCGTTTTTCATGTTTCTTCGTGATCCTACACACGTGAGGAGCTTCTAAACATCAGAACAACAAAGCGCACGGATATTACACCAGTTTTTTTAGTGCCTGCAGCAGAATTGGTGCACTTTTTGGCCAAAAGAGTGAGACGCCGCCGAAGAGGAAAGCGAGCTGGCGTGCTCATGCGTCTTCGTAAACAGGGGACCCACACACCCTTACCTGGAATTTTCCTCTGCAACGTCCACTCACTTTACAACAAAACGGACAAGATAGCGCTGCTGATGAGAAGAAATAACGATTTTCCCTCCTCTTGTGCACTGAGACATGGCTATCATTGTTCAGCCATGTCACGGAGACATGGCTGAATGCATAGACCACAAACTGCGTGCTCCATCTGGCAAGGTTCCAGCTCCTGCACGCGGACAGACAGCGGAAACTTTCCAGGGGAAAAACAAAAGGTGGAGGAGTCTGCTTCTACATCAACAATGCCTGGTGCTCTGATGTGACAGTGATCTCCCAGCTCTGCTCTCCTTTTCTGGAATATCTCTTCCTTAACTGTAAAACGTTCTACTATTCACATGAGTTTTCCTCATTCATTCTGGCCGCTGCTTACATTCCACCGTGCGCAGACATGCACGAGGCTAAGCGAGCTCTCGCGGATCTTGAACGTGAACAAAATAAAAAGTGCGTATATACAGCTGGATCAGTTTGTGCCGGGTCGTCATGCAGCCACAGCCTCGTTTCTTCAGCTATGAACCTACGAAATATAGTTGGAACTAGACCCCCAGTTGCCTAAATACAAAATTATCAAAATTATAAATATTTTTAAAAAGCTGTCTAGAAGTTATTGTGTCCTGCTTAAATGGTTTGTCATGTAAGAACAATATTGCTCTGTTGAAGGTTTGAGAGCAGTCTTGGGCTGTGCAGCCAGCTGACAGCAGGGTGTGGACCTGAGCGTGCACATGACACAGGTGTCGTCATTTTAAGTTTGTTAAAATTAGGCCACAGGAAAAGTGCAGCTGTGTGCAAGTCGTGGATAATGATTCTGCACTCCAGTACTTCTGCACGTCTGTGGCGCACAAATGCCTGCATGTGGGGCATCTGTGTGTGAGGACTGTGTTGCTTCAGTTTCTCATTCCAGAGGCAAACAAGGTTGATAGTGGGATATTTGTCACCCTCCAGTTCTTTCTGTGCACGGTAAAACAGTTCTGTGACTAAAAAGCCCAACATGTCGGGGGAGACGCCGTCCATGTGCGCCTGCTCCCCGCGAGTCTCTTCTCACACAGCTCGTTGTAATGCCGTGCACTGACTTGAGACAGTGCTGAACCTTGTCTCGTCCATCTGAGTACAGTCTTTGAGAGCTGTGCAGATAGACCAGATTGTTTTATATATCACACAGGAGCTTCGACAGCCGCAACGGTCTCACATTTCTGGAGCGTTTTCGGCAAGTGCGTCAGAGTCCAGAATCCAGACCTCAGACTTTGCACCGTGCTGGTTTTAAAGGGTGAGTTCTCCTGTTTTTAGCTTTTCTTTTACACTTTTTTGCTCCGTTATGTTGCTTAATTGTGCACAGGTCAATTGGTAATCCTCAGATGTGTCATAAGAGGAGCAAAGCAGGGCAGGCGGGGCCATGCGTATTGTACAATGTGCAGCCAGCACTACTTTCTTTTCACAGTCTGATTACCTTCTGCACTCTAGTTCATTTATTTACATTCCTCATCAATAAACTTACTGTTACTGCCTCCTCCTCTAAGTAGATCAACACATTGTTGTATTGTGCATTATTATTTAGTTTGAACCGCATCAAAGCCCGATACCGGCCCAGCCCGCACATTAATCACATTATAACAGCCCGGCCCTAATCTGGATTGGTCCGGGCCAGGTTTCGGGATTGGGTTAGAAATGACAACTCTACTTTTATGTAAGGTCAGGATCTCTTTTGAGATGTTCCATCCATCCATCCATTATCTTTACCTGCTTCTTCCTTTTCGTGTCACAGGGGCTGCTGGTGCCCATGTCCAGCTATCACTGTGCAAGAAGCAGGGGACACCCTGGACAGGTCTCCAGTCCATCACAAGGACACAGAGACAAACAAGACAAACAACCATTCACTCGCTCACTCACAGCTAGAGACAATTTAGAGTTACCAATCAGTCTAACATGCATGTTTTTGGTCTGCGGGAGGAAACAGGAATACCTGGAGAAAACCCACGCAAGCACGAGAAGAATATGCAAACTCCACCCAGAACAGCCCCAGGTCCAACCGGAGATTGAATTCAGGACCTTCTTGCTGTGAGGCAACAGTGCTAACCACTGAGCCGTCGTGCTGAAGATGATATACCATGTACCGGTACTGTAGTCCATAATTATTTGACGAATAGTTTTCAGAGTACAAGAGTCTACACGTCTGGAAGAGGTCATCAGGTTGCACTCAAGAGGTCAAACCATCCATTCATCCATCCATTATCTTTACCCGCTTCTTCCTTTTCAGGTTATGGGGGCCACTGGTGCCCATATCCAGCAGTCACTGTGCGAGAGGTGGGGCACACCCTGGACAGGTCTCCAGTCCATCACAGGGACACATGGAGACAAATGAGACAAACAACCATTCACTCTTTCACTCACACCTAGGGACAATTTAGAGTTACCAATCAGACTAACATGCATGTTTTTGGTCTGTGGGAGGAAACTGCAGTAAACCCACACATGCACGGAGAGAACATGCAATCTCCACCCAGAAAGGCTTCGGGTCGGGATTTGAGCCAACAATCTTCTCGCTGAGAGGAAACGGCTCTACCAACTGAGCCACCGTGCTGCAGAGATCCAACTAAACAATGTTAAAAAAAAAAAAAAGTTATATTGTTCTGTTACTTGTAGATAATTATTGTTTGAACTGATTGAAAAAAGGGGCAGATATAATAAGATTTTTTCTTTCCTCTGCTACCTTTCATTTCATACAAAGTATTTTGTATTCTTATCATTTATGGGATTGTTTTGCATTGTATATTTAAATGAATACATTTATAAATAAATAAATAAAACATGGCCTCCTTGCTGATTATTATAAATGTTTTCCCATTCACTCATAACTTCATTCCATCTCCAGAGTTCTTCAGTTTTTTTTTCCTACATTTGTAGAAACTCAAAATATTGTCTTAAAATGTCCAATATCGCTGATTCTGCATACAAAATTACAATAAAATTACTTTGTCCCTTTATACAAATCTTAACTCTCAATTAAAAAAATAAATTATACACTTTAATACCAATTACACAATTTCTGCATGAAAACTGTAGTTTTGTTTAAACACTGGAGTGTTTGATGTGGGAGTGCTTTAGGGCCCATTGAAGGCTCTCAGTGAACCACATTCTCTTTTTTGACAGGTTACTATTTCTGAATGTCAGGCTGTTTTTTCCTTGTATGGACACAAACATGTGAAGCACAAGTAACTGTGAACTCTTTTCTAAACTCGGAAGCAAACAGCTACACCTGTCACACTTCACAGGGCTGTTTCTTGGTCTGATTTAAAGTTCTGGTTGATCTTTCTTTTTTTAAGTCTCCCCACCTCAGACCTGCACCTACAGGCTCTTTTCTTGAGTCGTTCTGGTATAGAACTTCCTGTGTTGTACAAAAGTGCTAAAAACAAAATGCCAGCTGGCTTTCTTGTCTCTCCCACCATAATGGATGGATTCGGTTGTTGGGTGCATGTAAGTTAACATTTGTCACTCAAATCAAAGATAAGGAAACTGTCAGAAAGTAATGATGTGCATTTGTAACTCACTCACTTGTGGAGTCAACCCAGTTCAAGATGGCCACCACAGCTAATTGACCTTGGCCTACACAAAAATGCCTTTACCTTAGTGAATTTTACAGACACTGATCCAAAATTCGGTGTGGTAGTAGCCGAGAGTCATTCGCAGCATATACTCATGCTAAGAGGTCATACGAGAGATATTGCAGCATGACTGCACACAACAGTATTTTTAAGGTTTGACCAATACACCTATAACTTTGTCATTTTTTAAACAAAATGATAGCACTCTAAATGTCTGGCAGTAAGGGTGGCGGATGTTACGTGCTCCTTCAAAGAATCTTGATGCCTTTTATTGCATCAGGTTTTACTCTTTTGCTTTAAACCCATGGTGTAGTAGAAAGTAGCTGAGTAATTTTGGCGGCAGCCTCTAATGATACTTAAATGATTTTTACTTCTGAATGTCACCCTATGAGTGAGTGAAATACAACTGGAGAATAAATAGAGTGATGAAAGTTTGCAGTCAGACTTTTATTACAGCAGCTGTTTGAGAGCACTTGTTTCAAACAGTATAACTCTTGAGGCCGGTGCTTCTGGCTCTAAGTGACAACAGCTTTGGGAATTAAGTCTCTCTCTACCTACTATAAAATGATTTGTTGTGCCTATAATGACTTTCTATGAACATAGAGTGTAGATTTTGATTAGTAACACCACAGCTGATGGATTCAAAATCAGTTTAGAAGCTAATGTAGTACATCAATATTACACAAAAAGGCAGAAAAAAATAACAAATTCAGCGAAACGGTTTTGATGAAAGCGCTTGAATTTTCGTGGAGAACAGTCATGCATGCTCATGGAGATGATCAATAATTTGATCTGTATAAGGTTTGGTTGAAATAAAAAAAAAACAACTCCTAAATTAACAAAGACACAACTCTCTCATTTAAGTCTAAAAATCCTACAAAAACGGCCATTTTGGATGCCTACTGTCTCCATTTTTCTCTTATTAAAGTGCCTGAGTTCAGGTCAACCCTTGGGGCTTCATAACCATCAACATCTCTGTTGGACCAAAATCCAACTGAATCGTTTAAAAATGTACTTTACCTGAACAAATATGTCGATTAAATTAGTAGGTCTCTTTTATGTGCTCTTTAATTGTTATAATTAAACCAATAAATTATTAGCTCTACTCTTTTTTCCTGATGTTTTAGCCAATCACTGACCAAAAGCTGACGGTCTTTTTATCTCATATATTCAAAGGGTCATCTGAGTAAAATGTCTATGTACAGACAGATCTAAAGGTTGAGATTATTGGATGAGATGATTTTCTGCCTAAAACATCAGATGGCTTCCATCCAGAACAAAAAGGCAATTAGCACAATATGTAGTATGATTTGTGTGCACACTTACACCATCTTGCAGGGACTAGCAGCTTTTGTCCTCATGGCCACAGAATGTGAGGATGTATTATTTAATACCTGCTGGATGTGTTTCTGCTCCCAGGAAAAATCAAACTGACCCCCACACAAACTGAACAACAAATAAAGAGCTTCATTTGAAGTTCATATTGGCCTAAAAAGTTCATCACTTGCTGCCCTAATATCATAATACACACACACAGGATTAGACACTGTGTATAAAGTGGCATGCTCAGTTATTAATAGATTTAGTTAAAAAAATACTTGATAAAAGCCTGTTCTTACTGGTATTGTCTCATTCCATTGTATTAATAGTCTGGGTGTGATGGGTATTAATAGAGCTTTTGTTTGCTGCCCTGCCTGACCTAACTGACCTCTGCTGCAGACCACACCGGTCGGGTTCGAGCATGTTTGCTGACCACGCTATCAGAGGCATTTTCCATTTGAGAGCAGCTGAGATAAAAGCTCCTTTTCACAAGGACTGATTGGAGACAAACATAGAAGGCGCCGTCATGGGGTGAAAAAATAACCACAATGATTTATGTTTTTGTTTTTTCCTTTCATCCATCAAACATTAAAGGTCTGATACTGTTGTATGGCAAAGTTTAAGGTATCCTTTGCAAAGCATGAACTCAAACATGAGTTTTTCTAAACTATAACATATGGTGCAATCTGAAAGAGTTTACTTTTGTAGTTTTTAAAATATATTGATTTATGACTCTGAAATGCAAGGTATGCGCTCAGTGAAAACAAAACACTGGGCTGAATCTGCTAAAATCCATGTGGAAGCTTGAGTCGTGGGACTGGCCTACATTAAGCTGATCGATGGCTTTGTATGTAAACAAACATGGAGGAATTGGACCAGCAACTCTTGAATATGTTGAAATGGAATTATGAATGAATCTGCTTCTAAATGCAAAAAAAAGGAGAAAGCCTTTTAACAAGAAATATTGATAATATATTACCATAAAAACACATTCAAACACTCATGGCTTTTTCTATTTTTCTTCTACGTCAATAGGATTTATCTTTTGATGTTTATTGTGTCACTAGGAACAATAGAACTCAAATCATAATTTATCTCCAGTCTATGAACTGCTTGTTTTAATTTAGATCATTTTGACAATCTATCAACATACTTTCCTCAACAAATATGAACATAAATTTGTACCAACACAGGAAAAATTGTTGGACTTCACTGTTGCAAACGCCTCTTCCATAGACTTCCATTGTTTACCTGTTTTCAATCATGTTGGCTGTGTCTATAGGTAAACAGACGTGGTGGTTGGCATCCAGTCACAAATTACGCTTACATTTTTTAATTTTTTTTTTTTTTTTTAATTTAAGGACACTAACCATTAATAAGAGAATAAATTGTGTAAATTATTACTGTTTTGCTTTTTGACTGATCTTCATATGTTTGCAATGAGTACCAATACATTTAAAATAGCTGAGATATCGCCTGCCACTTGGCTTTAATTTTGAAAGTATGTTCACGTTCGAAGATTTTTCAATCAATATAAAATGTACTTTTGTTTCTTTAGGACAACTGAAAACAAGGGTTCAAGTGCATACATCTAGGTTTGTCCGTTCAGGCTTATTGCTTTGGATCTGTTTCAGCAGCAGCGCCAACGAGGCAAACAGCTGTTTCTATTGTCACTCGGAGCTTTGTGGAGGATTGCAGACCATATCCTACAGCTGACAGTTCCTCGGACTGCCTGGACGCCACATGGCTCTGCCCTGAAAGAGGCGGGTGCAGGGTAACGCCTGCTTTGTGTAAATGGAAAATTAAAGATCAGCTCATTATTTCTTTCAGTTTGATCTTCTTCCTCCATACCTTCCATACTTCTGTACTGTATATTTCTGACTCCTGAGCTGCATGGTTCTGACATGCACTTCCTGGGACTACAGACCGTTTTCATTTCTGTTGTTATTTATTTATTTATTTCACCAATGGTGTCTTTAGACACGTGGCCACCAGGACTTTATTTGTAAACCAATCACTGCCATAAACGCAAATAGCGGTAGGGCCGGCTGGGTGAGGGTGGAGGGGTCTGGGTGTCCTCCCCCAGAAATCTTTGAATCAAGTAGATGCTATTTCCTGCATTTTGGTGTATTTTAATGGGTTGTTAAACATCTATGTTTACATTTGTAAACACTCACATCCCCGCCCCACACACACACACTTGACGGTTCCAAGCTGACTCTTCTTGGCTGAATTCACTGTCCGACTCCACATGTGAAACCTCCAGGAACTCACCCTCACCCCTCCTTTATGGGTGTAGATTTTTTTTAAGGATAGAGGCAGAAATGCTTCACTTGATGGGGCAGATGATCGTGTGTGATATTAGAAGTCACGTTGTCATCTGTTCTGTTTAAAATGAGTGTTTATGTAATTATTTTCAGTGTACATATCCAATATACGTTTTATTCATTCAAAGCAGTCATATGTATTTATTATTGCAAGCTGCTGAAGCCAAGGGACCCGGACTGCTACCGTCGGATCTGGGGGCTGTTGCTGGGACCCAGTCTGCTGCCGCTGGACCTGCGGGCTGCTGAGGTCGAGAGACACAGGCTGCTGCTGTCGGATCTGGGGGCTGTTGCTGCTGGGCCCAGGCTACCATCATTAGGCCTGTGAGTCGGGTGGCCAGGCCTCGGGCTTCTGCTAACAAGCCAGAGAGCTGCTACCATACCACCCGGCCAGAAGTAGAGTGAGTAATGCCAAACAGACGTGGACAAAAGAGACGAGTCGGTGGAAAATAATTCAGAAAATATGGAGGAAATTAAAGAATCATTGAATTTTATGAGTGCTGAACTGACCAGATTAGCATCTCAGCAAGAACTCCTGATCAGTCTGATTGAGGAAGTAAAACAATTGAAAGTTCTGATAAATAACAAAGACAATAAAATAGCTGAACTGGAACAAAAAGTAGATGATATGGAACAATACACAAGACTAGATAACTTGGTGATTACTGGACTTGAAGTTAGGCGCCGGACATTTGCAGCAGTTGCTGCTGGTGCTAACACAACAGAGGATGCACCATAGGAGGAGCTACAGACTCTGGAGGAGAAAGTAGTGACTTTTTT
>JARVGQ010001954.1:8518791-8529536 GCA_031762355.1 Hypsolebias martinsi | reverse complement strand
CATTTTTCTTAAAGAGACACACTGCTCGCTCCCTCACTATCCATCCTTCGGTTCAAACAGTCTTATACTGCCATCCGTTGGTCAAAAAGGGTACTACACGCAAAAAATAACCAACATTTATTTGTAAATTTAAAAATAATTACTAATTATTGTTAAATGTCAAACAATGTTATCATTTATCACAATAATTTCTGAGACAATTAATCCCCAAGCTAAATTTGTTATCGTCACAGGCCTACTTAAACACACAACACTAACTTCAATTAAAGGCCAAGCATTCCTTCAAGGAATGCATATCACCCGCCGCCTTTCATGTCAGTGTTTCAGACTGAGATCACCGTATGATGAGAAATGAGTTGTAACAGTGTTGGGAAAACCTTAAAAATAACAGTACATGCAACTCATGCATTATCTTACGTGATATGTTAGTGCTTGGAGTACTTTGTATGTGTTGAATGATTGTCAGCTACTAGCACACATAACTTTAGCTTAATATCAGAAAATTCAATGATTTGAAACCATTTCGGTGCCGGCTGTGTAGCTGGTTTAGCTGAAATGAAGTTGATTTTAAAAGTTAATCAGTTGTGGAGCTAATAATTACTTTCTGAGAAATTTGTTGCAACAATCTAGTTGTTTATAAAATATTTTGCTAACAGGAAAAAAGGGTTGACTCCAATAGCTAATGCTACATATGTGATGTGAATGACTTTCAGCTACTACTACATACATTTTAGTTCATTATCTAAAAAATGTGTCTCAGTTTGAACCAGTTTAGTTTTCAAGGTCAGTTGGCTGTGGGTAAAATTTACTTAAATAAATATAAGTGAAAAGCTGTGTTTTTCTTTAAATTATTCTCATTGTAAATTTTATACAATTTATATTTTGTTTAGTTATATTTATTTTTTGTTCTTCTGTCATTAGGATGCCCTCAAATACCACATCTGTGTTTCTCCTGAGTTTTTAAAAAAATCTAATGTTACATGTAAAATGTACCTAAAACACACACACACACACACACACATCATTTGCTTATGTTTAGTCAGGACAGCAGGCCAGTGTGGGTGCACATATAACTACAAAAACAGATTCAGTTTTGATGTTCAGGATTTTAATGTAAAGGGACAATATGGATGTATTTTGTTATATTTTCTGTTTCGAAGCCAGTAAACCTGTACAGGTGCTAAGAAAATATTCAACTTTAATAGTTTCATTTCCCCAGAAGTAGAAGAGACAGTTTAGTGCGGTTTGTTTTGATGTGGGACAGCTCTCTGCAAGGCGGCTCATTAGTTGAAGTGTCTATAATGACACAATGTTATCATCCCTTAATGGCAGTTTCATATCTCAGTTACAGCTCGGTGAAATGTAACACAATGACTCATACAGTCAGAAGGTCCCGTGTTTCTGTGTATTTATGTGTACTGTATATATCTGTGTTTGTTTTGTTTACCCTGAGTCCATCATCATTGTCATCCTCATGCGCTGAACTGGGTGGAGACGGTGTGGTGGATTTACTTCCAGGAGGAGAGGGGGAGTTGTGGTTAACAGGGTTCTCGTTTAGCCCCAGTTGGGATTGGTTGATGGTGGACAACTGGTTTTGATGGTTTAGACCTGACTGGCTCCTTGGACCAAGTGCTGCTTTGATTGGTTGTTGGCTGCAGGTAAACCGAGAATCCGAGTTTACCATCTGCTGCATCTGAGTAGACAGGAAGTGATAATGACAGAATAATTAGATGAATGTTCACATTTTTCATGTCCTTGAACAAAGGTTTACATCATTTACTTGGATGATGAATACAAAGTGTATCTGTACAAAGCTACAAAAAAAATGGTTAAATGATCTGATCTGGACCAGTTTGTACAAAGCTACATGTATTTTACCTTCATTTTAGCACTAATGTCACTAGTCTTAAAGGTGGGCCATTTAGAAACACGATAAAAAGCGAAAGCTTGAATTAACAAACCCACAAGAACCTACAAAGTAATGCAGACATTTTCCTGATTCATGACATTGTCATGAAGTACAATATGTTGTTTGATAACCCTGTACACTCCTTTAGTCAACCACACTAAATTTAAATATAAAAAGTTTGAGAACACTTTGATTCCAGTCAAGCTCTATCACACACTGCACTGCTGCACTTATTATTACTATTTTTTACATTTACGTAAAAGCAACAGTTCTATAATTAAGGTAATTTAACTTTAGTTGTTTTAAAAATGTGTTGTTTAGACTTTTTTCAAGATCAAAAATGTGTATATTAAATCCAAACCCATGAGGATCTTTACAACTTATAACCTAAAAATGGTAAATTTTATAATAAAATAATATTAAATATAACTATAATAAATAGTATACATATATAATATAATGTAATACCTTTTAATTAAAAAGACATGAATAAAATCCACATACAACTGTGTGCTTTTCTTTTGACTAACTGAATTATAGTAGTCCCTCGTTTATCACATGGAATCCGTACCATGAAGCCCCGTGATACATGAAAAACTGCGATGTAGGAATAGTAGTACACATAGTAGTTTATTTTAGTATACAGTACAGTATATATATGTGTGTGTGTGTGTGTGTGTGTGTGTAAAGTTAAGGCATTTGAAACCCTTTCCACACTCTTGCAATATTCTAAACAATGTTTCTAAACTCTTAACGCTCTAAAGGAGCACAGAATGTCATGATTTCAGTTCTCTGCCTCCTCTGCACTCTGCCATCTACCAGCGCTCTCGGCCACGCCCACTTCTCATCACCTGCTGCACACAGGTGCAACAGGTGCTAAATAATTTAAAATAATTTATTTTAAATAAAAATCCCATGTCCAATGTTACTTTGAAAAACCGTGATAGAGCGAATCCGCGACAAATGAACCGTGAAGTAGCGAGGGCCTACTGTACGCCCAAGGTAGTAACTGAATGTTGACAACAGATTAAACCTGGTGTGTAATGAAAACAACAGAACATATTTACAAGTTATCACATTTAGGAAAGAGAGCATCACTGGTTCTGGACCCAAAAAGGATAAAACAACCGTGGAAATGGACACTGGATACAAACACATGCTCTCTTATATTCCCTTATCTTCTTAATGCGTAACTAGAATGTATGCAAACACATCTTTACATTCAATAAATTAAAGTATACTTTGTGTGATTAAAAAGCTCAAAACTCTGTTTTAAGGCTGTTTTAATTGTATAATCCACACAGGAGTGAAAGCGTGGTAAAGGTACACAACATGCCCCTGTAACACATTCAGCTCTGAAACTGTCTGTCTTTGCTGGGCAGGGTTTGTGCAGTGTGCAACAGTCCAGGATTCACTAATAATGAAATCTGATAGTATCCGTGGCAACAGGAAATACAGGTCTGAGGTAAGACAGGATCAGAAGTCATTTAAAACATCAATTCCCGTTTCCCACTCATGTGTAAGTACATCAATAGAGCTTTTTAAACTCCATTAGAGAAGTGGCTACATATCTGGAGGAGACGAAGAGTCCACAGGTGCAGACTGAACAAATACACACGGGTTTATTCTCTGTGCCTCCAGGGGCTTGGTAATTTATCAGAGTGGTGTTTACTGCAGGGTATAAAGTGACCAGACAGCCTGGTCCACACTTTTACTGTCACACCTGTGTCGTGAATGCATGATGCGTCACTGTCTTTTAAAAACAATGGAAGGAATCTTGAACAAATCCTAAAGAAAATGGGAGAAAATATCAGACTGTAAAATAAAAGTGAGGCAGGTTACTCATATATTTTACAAATTAAAGTTACTGCCCAAAAAAAGCAATTTAGAGTTTTAACTGTTCTGTATATATATTCCTTTGTGATAACAAATAAAAAATGTAGTTTGGTGACATCATGAAAAAATGAGTAATCCTGGGAAAAGGCTGCATTAAAGACTGTAGATATAATTTTATTTACTTTACGCTGAGATATTCACATTATGTCTGTTTCTGATAAAAGCAATTATTTTGACTAATCTAATTGTAACTACTTACCGTAATTAGATTACCGTAGTTGGCTGTTATTGTAGGTGGTGCCTTCAGGTGTGAAGTTACTGAATGTTATTACATGTTATTAAATTTCTGGAAGAAAAAACAGCTGAAATTGTTCAGATGAAACATTAGTTTGCACTAGTTTTGTTGTGGATATGAGCTATTTGATATGTTTTATGTTTTCATATTGTGATATACAAAATATTGTATATAAAATATTAATATTGACATGTAAAAATTATCATCTTTCTACATACTGTTGTAATGGCATGAAATTAACAAAGAAAGATTGCTGGCAGAAAAAAAAATGCTTTCATACTAAAGATACTAAAGATTTTGTCAGTATACTGTTGAAAACGTTTGGGAACTAAAATAAGAGCAAATCACGATATTATTTTCCCACTTAATACAAAAAAAAAATACTACCTACGTCAAGGCATAAATTAGAAAAATGGGAAAAGGTTTTTTTCAGTGTGAACTTCAAAAACCATCATTTTGGTTTTAAGTGGCATTTGAAAAGCATTAGCAATCTCAGAGTGAGTCAGCCATTAGTTCTACTCTGTCCACTTCTCAGGAAAACAAAAGTTAACATTGCTAACCTCAGTGTGGGAACATAGACACCTTCACGAATACGAAGAAGACATTTGGATGATGGCGTTGTATTTGAAGTTTCCTCTAAGTAAGCACTGAATAATAACGGATGTGGTCTGGGACGCTGTGCCCCTCTCGATAAGCCGTCACCTGAAAGCAGCCTCTGAACGCTCCTGCGGTGTTTAGGTGGAAAACAGAGACGTTTCTCGAACATGGGGACAGCTTTTAGATGATGATGGAAATAATGAAATATACGTCTGTGGTTTGACCTTGCCTAGCAAAAAGCATTCATTTGTCAGAAAAGGATAAAGGTGTCATTAGAAGTCCATTCTATGTATTCATACTTTTAAAAGAAAGTCTATATTTAAAATAAATAAATGAAAACTTTACTTATTTACTGAAAATTGTAAAATTGTTTATGTAAAATTCCAGAATAATTACATAATTTTTAATGCAAAACCCATTATTATTGTTGTTGTTGTTGTTTGCCTGTCCACAGAAAGGTGAAAGGTGGGTGATGCAATAATGCTTCTGACCATGTCTGTGTGTGCATGTATTAGCCTGTTAACAAAATATTTCATGAACTGCTAAACAAATTTTAATTACATTTAATGAAAGTCAACTGGTTTCAAGATTGCTGCTAACTAACCTAAAAAAAAAAAAAACAGCTTTGAATTCAATTGAATTTACAGACATCAAACTAAATTTAGACGTGGTGGTAGCTAAGAGTTATTTGAAACACAAACTCTGAGTGTGACGTCTCAATATCGCACCAGACTGTGCTGAACTATCTTCAAGGTTGGACCAAAACACTATAACTCTGTCATTCCTCAAAACAAGAGGATCTTTGTCTAAATCTCTGGCATGAAAGATGATAGGTGACATGTAGTGATGCACGATATTATCAGCATGGTATTGTGTCGGACGATATTAGTGCTAAAGTTCGATATCGGACATCGGCCGTTCCATCAAAATAACTCACCAATATAAAATGTGCTGTTTTTGTATGATGAGCCAGTGACAAGATGCCTGCAGCGCCAGCACAACGTGATGATGTCACGCACGCCTACCTGATCTGATCACGGAGGAGAGGAAGAAGTCAAAATGTCGGCGGTGTGGAAGATTTTTTTCATTGAGGATGTTGGATTCTGAAGATTTATGGACTAAGTTGAGCCTCACTACATCGTCCTCAGTCAGATATTTTTCAGACGTAGCCTTACCCGAGTTACAAGCCGTCATTTCCAACGTCATTGAGAAGCTAATAGCCGGTGACTAATGCTAATAAATAACATTTAGCACTTTTCATTTAATAAAAGTTAAAGTGCTATGCATATCATATGGCTGTTACTGAATATATGCCACCAGCTGTTACAGCTGTTGCACAATTTTTGTAACAAATAAGCCTAAATAAGAGGAATATGTTCTGACAAATGAAAGTACATAAAATATAGGTATTGGTTATCGGCCAAATAAGTTTTAACATATCGGATATTGGCCAAAAATCCAATATTGTGCATCCCTAGTGGCATGCATTCCTTCATGGATAGAAAGACCTACAATTCCTAAATGTGCTGCACCTTTAATACAGGTTATGTCAGAATGACAGACTTAATAATTACAAAGTGTCATATCACCCAAATTAAAATGTATTACAATATATTATAGTAAAATAAATAAAAAGTATATAATAGAGGTGTTTTAGAAGGTCACACCAAAGGACTTGACAGACAAGGACAATGTAAAAACTATTTCAGACTTGAAAGAATTATAAAAAACACGCATCACATTTTCCCTTTGCGGGAGAGAACAGACAGGGTGGTGATGGGAGAACCCCTGATGTCTGAGAAGCACTGACTCATGTCAGGGCTGAAGCTCTTGGAGCACCAAGTGGGTTCACGTTCATGGTGCAGTTTGTACGCAACATTTCAAAATGCAAAGGAGAGCTGCACAACTCTAAATCTGTTCTTTCTTTTACTCAAGACAAACCTGAATTGGTCTGTTATGCAAAACACCCAACACCATGAACACCATGAAAAAGTCTCGTACCAAAACTGACGGTTTAGGAAACATTTTGACTATGATGAAGACTATGATGAAGACACTGATGAAGACGCCGACGGAGCAGTCACAGTCACGAGTAAGGGGTTCCTAAACTTTTTGCCATTTATTTAAATTAAAAATAAAACATTTGTATTTGATAACCGTTTTACTATTAAATGTTAAAGCCAATTTACAAGCTACAACAGTATATTTCTTCAACTTGTAGAATAGAGCTCTACTGTATAAATTTAACCCATTTAAAATATGGCTCTGGTGGGATGAAAGCATTTTAAATATTAGAGAAAGTAATTTTTTTGAAGAAAATATAATGTCTTGCTTTAAATACTTTCGTATGTGAACTGTAACATGGAATTAGTCTTCATTTTTTTTCCTTTTATTTATTTGTAAATTAAAAGTTTCTGCAGAAAGATGCTTTAATTGTTAGCTTTTCTTTTTACTTTTAAATTTACAAGTAAAACTCCTTCGATCCAACAGATGTTGTTAATTAACCAGCCACCATACAACCTAAATATGTTTTCTTGTTAAGATGATATGGGAGTGTAAAAAAAAAAAATCAGAGGATATAAGAAATTATAATAACCTCAAACTAAGCAATTACAAATATAAACCCAGAGAAGGGAGAAGTTATTAACACAGTCAACATTCAGAAAGCAGCAACAGCAAATTAAAAAAGAGCAGTCCACAAGTTAAATTTAATGACAACCGAACGGTCTCGCTCCATTTAGAATAATAAACACACACTTTGACTTCAGCCTCTCTGGTCCTGTTTCTACCCAACCCGATTAGGCCGAGCCCACCCAGCATGGTTGCTAGGCAACAATAATTCATGGACCGGCAGTAAAATGTATGTTAGTATGAAAATATAACAAGGAGGTCGAGATATTGAGAGAGACAGAGGAAAAAGTAGGACTGAGGCTGAGCAAAAGAGACCTTCCTTTTAGGAAGAACATAATGAACTCTCTTTTACAGATAACAGACAAGTTAATCACATTCAAAAAGGAAAATATCTGAATTTAAAATACAAAACAAGAGAAACAGCATTTCCTATGAAAATGCAGTGGAAATGCTTATTGCTGAAGAAACTGCTGAAAAACATCTGAAATTAGCTAAAAAAAAAATCTGATTTGTATCTGAAATGAAAGAACAAGCCTGAATTAGCAGAAGAAAGCAGAAAGAACACATTTTTGCTGAAGTAAGTATAAATTAGCAGAAATGAGCACAATATAGAAAATTACCAAAAAAAAATTGCTGAAAAGTAACTGAAAAGGCAGAAAGAAATAAACTATCAGTGAAGCAGAAAGAGCTGAAATGAGCTAAAACAAATTAAATTAGCTGGAAAGGCTAACATTAGCATGAAAACAGTTATATAATAGCTAAAATAGCAGAAAAAGCTGAAACTAGCAGAAGAAAGCTGAAAGGAGCACAAAAAGCTGAAATTACCATAAAAAAGTTAATTAGGTTGAAAGTACCAAAACACTTGAATTTATCTGAAAACAGCTGAAATTGGAAAAGAAAATGTTGAAAATTTAGCTGAAAAGATAGAACAAATGTCAATTAGCAGAAGAAAGTAGAAAGAACACATTTGCCTAATGATGCTGAAATAAGCAGAAATGAGCACAAAAAACTGTAAATTATCTGAAAAAAGCTGGAGTTAGCAATAAACAGCCAAAAGGCAGCTATAAAAGTGGAAAAGGAAGTGGAGAGCACAGTTTTTGCTGAATTAGGCTGAAAATTTTTGAAATGAGTGCAAAAAAATGTGGAATTAGCTGAAAAGGCTAAAATTAGCATAAACTAGCTAAATAGTAGCTAGAGTGGGGGAGTGGTTGGTGGTGCAGTGGTTAGAGACAGTGGGCCTATGATCGGAAGATCGCCGGTTCAAGCCCTGGTACCGACAACATCAAAAAATGTGGGTGGAAAAAGGTGAAACACCCACACCTGCCTTCGCCCCTGAGCAAGGCCCTTAACCCCCACCATCTGCTCCCTAAACAGGTCTGTCTTGAAAATGAGTTCTGGTGGCTTATAAAGGATAAATTAATGGAAAATAAAATAGCACTAGTTTTCCCAGGAGTTTAATGTTATCGAAAGAACCCAGAGCGCTAGATTTAGTTTAGACACCTAAAGCGCTACAAAAACGCACGCACACACACACACATTCTTCTCTGATGTTCCTGGGATCTGTTCGAGGCACTCTTCCAGTTTGGGGGTCACAGCACTAAGTGCTCCAGGGACTACTGACTCTCCACAATTTCTGTATTTTCTGTTTCAGCCCTTGGCATTTCTGCATATTCTCATACTCTTTCTTCCTGATTACAGTCAGTTGGTATTGCCACATCAGTCACCACTGCCTTCCTGTCTTGCTTGTTGACCAACACAATGTTGGATTGATTAGCCTACAGCCTGTCTTCTCTTTAAAGAAGACAGGCTTCTAGTGCTATTTTATTTTCCATTAATTTATCCTTTATAAGCCACCACAACTCACAATAATTGTCAATGTATCTTAGCACTTCCTTTCTCCACCACAGAAAGTAAAGAAAGTAAAAGTTGTCTGCCATCACCTGTTTGTCAGTTTGGTTCAATAATTCTCAATGTATCTTAGCACTTCCTTTCTCCACCACACTTGGTGACGTCCCCTACTTTGACTCTGAGACCTCTAGTCCATATTTGGCACAGATTCATTTGTACTTCTCTGCTCACACAGACTCATTTTTGTGCTGCTGCTGTTTTGCATATTGTTTTTGTACTATTAGTGCTTAGTGGATTTTTAGTCTAGTGCAGGGGTCTGCAACCTTTACGATCAAACGAGCCATTTCTGCCCTTGTGTTCACTAAATTAAACGTGTCCGGAGCCACAATACCTGATACAACTGGGATTCTCAACTGGTGGCTCTTGGACCACTTTAAGTTTGTTGGAGGGCGCGTTTCTGGGTGATTTTATAAAACTAAAAATATCTCAAAATAAATAAATCTATATAAAAATATCTAATATAAAAAAATAATATAAAAATATATATTAAAAAATATATAAAAATACCTAATGATTTTTAACAGTTATTGATATTTTTACATTCTAAGACAAAATAAAAGTCGAATTCAAGTAAAGGACAAAACAATATAGTTTTTGCCCAGTTTCTAAAAACTAAAACAATAAACTATGCATTCTTATGTGATTTTTTTTTTAATTGAAGAAAAATTACACAGCCTACTTTGAAGAAATAAAGCACAAACAAAAGTGAGTATGTTTTACCCCATGTAATGTTTCTAAAATTCCTCTATTAGCTGCATATATTACATGAAAACAGCTAGCCCTTTTAGTTGTTATAACAACCAATAAAATTCAGTTTTATGTCATTGAAAGAGCCGCTGCAGAGGGACCAAAGAGCCACATGTGGCTCCAGAGCCAGAGATTGCAGACCCCTGGTCTAGTGTATTCATTAATTTATATCTTAGATCTTACTACTGTTTTTCTTTACAATTTATACTTTTTGGATGTAACCGGACCCTGTGTACACAATTTCATTCCACCAAATGTACTATATGTGGTGTGAAGGACAAATAAAGAAACTTTGATATCCCTGTATATTATTCCAGCCACTTGGTTATGGTGTTTTGTATATGCTTCTGCCTGCTTGGATCTTACTTCCTGCTATCATGTGTTTGACTGTCTCAGCTACATCTTTGCACAGCCTGCATCTTGAATTTTGTCTGGTATGGTAGATCCTGGCTTCTATTGCTCTTGTGCTGAGGGCCTGTTCTTCAGCTGCCTTGATTAGTGCCTCTGTCTTTTCTTTCAGTTCAGCCCTCTCTAGCCACTGGTAATATCTGTTGATATTAGCCACTTCCTCAATCTGCCAGTGGTACATGCTATGCATGACATGATTCTGCTGTTAATGTCAAACCCACATGATGACACAAGACTCTAAGGTAAAAGTAAGTGAATAATATTTATTTACAAAAAAAAAACAGAGCTGATGAGGCAGTCAAAAACTTACTTCAAGGAGAATGACAGAGGAGCAGAAACACTAAAGGCTCCAGTATAGCTCTGCGTTCGGCTGTACGCCGCTCTACGCCGTCCGTACGCAGAGGCAGATGCGTA
>JARVGQ010001954.1:8392477-8408066 GCA_031762355.1 Hypsolebias martinsi | reverse complement strand
ACACCGCCCACATTTCCGGGTTGTCAGCGGTGACGCGTAACATAGGCGACGCGTCAGCGGTGACGCATAATAGGTGCAACTTATAGAGCGGTGCGACATATTTATGGATTTTTCCAAATTATTGGACATAATTGGACAATGCAACGTATAGAAAGGAGCGACCTATCAGGCGGAAAATACAGTACATCTGTTCAGTTGTTGACTATTGTTGATTCACATAATTCTTACGTTGCTGGTGTGATTTCATATGTCCATTTCTTAAAATAAATGTAGCTGCAGTTTGTTATTTTGTGTTTAAAAGAAAGTCCATGTACCACAAATGTGTGCAGGACAGTCGGCGGTACTTAAAGCTCCACATTGAACAGACGCTGGTTCCAAAAATGCATCATGGCAGATCATGCAGTTTTTTGGTTTTCAACAATGAGAGAAGGTGGGGACATTTAGCCTATTCCAAGTTGGTCCTATATTATGCTGATGGTCCCATGATTCTGACATTTTGTGGGTGTTATTTTAATTTGAAATTCCTTGTGTTATATACTTGTTTTCTGTCAGTGTCTTTGTGTCACTGGTCATTTTCTCTCAGTCATTCTCACCTTCAGTTAATCATTCACACCTGCTCTACATTTGTTCTTTAGTCTTAGCTGTTCCATCTCAAAATTCACCCTTTCCAGCATAACCATCCTTCTTATTTAGTTAATGTGCCATCGTCCTGTTTGCTATTCCTTGCTCCTCATCAAATTCTGGTTTGTTGCTTCTTGTCTCATCAGCAGTTTAAGTAATTAAAGTTCAGTGTCTCCTTAGCCTACCTGCCTCAGGTTTTTCTCCAACATGACAGGTGGTACACAATGTTGTACAAAGCAACTATGTGAACAACAAAATTTGACTTTATGAAAACATTATGTTTTATGAAATTGCAGGTTGCACTGAGATATAGTTAGCACTGTCACACCACAGAAAGGAAGTCTAAAAGTGAATCTTGGTTTGTCCAGATCTTTTTGAGTGGAGTTTTCATATTCTCACATTTGTTGGCTTTCTTACCACAATCCAAAGCCATGCATGTTAGCCATATTTGTGATTTAATTTGTTCAAATGTTTGAATGTTGAACTTATGGATCTGCAATGGACTCACTACCTGTCCAGAGTGTCTGGTGTTCTTAGCTCCATCAGTATTTATCTAATTTATATAATTTATTCCCCAACATGTCAATGAAATAACTTAATCAGGGTTAACTTTTTGATTCTGTCAATTATTTTTTCAAGTTTCTCTGCCTATTTTAAAATATTTACAATAGGCAGATTCACCATTCTTTATACTTTATTCTCAAAAAACCCCACATAGATTTAATGTGTTTCTATTAAATCTGTGTCCTGTACGTTAAACCAAAGAGTAAATATTTCTCATGATATACCAGATAAATCTTTTATATGGCTTTAGATTATGTGCCGTTGTTCCAGGTGCATCTTTCTGCATATGTTGCCACAACGAGTGAACGTGCATAAAAAATTGGTGACTTACTGACAAAACCTGGGCTTGAACATGCAGCTTCAGGATTACAAGACTGACCACTGAGCTAGTGCCGTTTATATTATATATATAACATATACAACATATTGTTTCAAGTATAAAGACAGATTACACAAACCACCACTGTCCTACACTGCAGTCTGTAGCTTCCCACTGTATGAAACATCATGCACATCATGCATTTGTTCTAAAAATGTTCTCCATGGAGCAACTATTATTTGGCTTTGTTGTGCCGTCTTATTCCTATGAATAAGAGTGAGATAAATTTAATCAATTCTACCTTTTGATAGTTATTTATATGCATCTATTTTTAATAGTAGACATTCAGTCTAGTTTTTATTAGCTCAACTCCCTTTTTCTTTGCTTAATTTAAAGATTTACTTCAATTTGCTTAAATCTGGCAATGCAAATACTAAACAGCTTAATGATGGAACTTGATCGAATAGGCAAAATATGTATATTCATATTTAAATAAATGTTAAAAATAACTATTTAAATAGACACATTATGTTCAATTTCTGAATTTAGGCTATCATCTTGACTTCTCAAAATTTATTTTAACCCTACAACCTTTAAATAACCTGTATAAATAAAGGCTGAATGAACCCTGACAACGCTTGGGTAAATTTAGTTGTTTGCTGCACTTTTCAAATGGAAGGATTCCAAGAGGATCCATGCATTCAGGGTTTTTAGATGTTTTAAACACCAGAGGCGCACTTTTTGTTTTTAGACATTTAATCGTTCTTTTCTCAGGGGGACATAGGGAAGTAAAGAAAAACAAACCAAAAAAAAAAAAAAGATGCATTTCAAATTGACGACTGACACAATACAGGTTACATGGGATCAGCAGAGAAAACACTCAGAAAAACAAGAAAACACTTTGTACAGCACAATCCCACACACAGATGCACAACATCTGCCAATCATTATGTATCCCAGACAATTAGATCAGGAGAGTGGAGACTTTAGGTTATTGTGTTAGATGAGTGAAAAAAATCTCATGGATTGAAAGAAAGTCAACAATGTTGCTGTTTGTTCTGCTTTTATAAGAATAAAATTTACCAATTCTGTTTTTTTTTTTTTTTTTATAACTGGGATGGAATAATAAAATATTTGTATCACTTTGCTTGAAGGCAAGATGTTCAAAAATCAATTATGGCCAGAATGCATCAGTGTCAAAACCAATCACAAACTGTCCATCCATCCATCCATCCATCCAGCCATTCATCCATCCAGCCAGCCAGCCAGCCAGCCAGCCAGCCAGCCAGCCAGCCATCCATCCATCCATCCATCCATCCATCCATCCATCCATCCATCCATCCATTCATTATCTTTACCTGCTTCTTTCTGTTCCAGTCATGGGGCTCACTGGTACTCATACCCAGCAGTCCCTGTGCGAGAGGCGGGGGCACCCTGGACAGGTCTCCAGTCCATCACAGGGACACAGAGAGACCAAAAAACATTCACACTGTCACTCACACCTAGGGACAATGAGTTACCAATCAAGCTAACATGCATGTTTTTGGTCTGTGGGAGGAAACTGGCGTACCTGGAGAAAACCCATTCATGCACAAAGAGAAAATGCAAACTTCTCCTAGAAAGGTCCTCGGCCAGGATTTGATCCAGCAACCTTCCCGCTGAGACGCGGCAGCTCTGCTAACTGTGCCATCCTGACAAATACTGATGATGGCTAAATGCAAAAAAAAAAAAAAGTGTGATGTTGAGATTCTGTACGAGTTTCTCAATGAACAAATCCTGCTAAAGGATGGACGAGCAGGATGTCAACAACCCACAAACAATGAGGACGGAAGAGTTACACAATCCTTATCAACCATTCTGTATGACTAAGAAAATCTTATTTACAGAGACACAGTGTTTGCAGCATCTCTTAGCAGTATAAACACACACCTACACACAAACTGTACACACACCAGTTATTCTCTTTTGTCTTCTAAACACTCTCCCATAAATGTTTTCACATTTACAAACACCAGTTCCACTCAAGCTTCCAGCTGTGAAGTAAAAACACAAAATAATTTTGTTTTGAACAAAAATCAATATCTTCTTTCCTCTTTTTTAGATAAAAGAACTGAAACATGCCTTCTAATCCTTCAGTTTACCCAGAACATGCTCCCCTTTTCAGTGATTCTAAATAACTTACCGAACACTTGTCATTAATTAACTGCCCTGAATAAAAGTTAGATATTAGTAAAATGTTACATTCATGAAACAAGTTCACTGCAAATTTAATGAGATGAATTTTATTTCATTTGCCACAAGCAATAACTCAAACTCCATTATTGTATCAGCTTAAATTAAAAAGTTTACATTGACATGAATCACTTACTGTACCACATCAGTCTAAAGTTACATTCAAGTGATCAGATGGGTTGTGGTTACGCTGACTGAGAAATGAATTTAAAGAGTTTAAGAAACTATGATGGATTATTAAAGGTAGAAAGAAACAAAATGTGAGGTTTGATTTTCTGCTGCAAATATTTTATTCATTTTTTTTCCACCATATCTTGATTGTTTGCAGTGTGTGTTCAAAATTTTTGAACAAACTAGAGGTGGAGGAGAAAAGACAGGCTCAAAAACACATTTCAGCAAAAGAACATCTGACAGTCATCCAATCATCCACCCTTCCACACCTACACCTGATCCTGATGACTACTCTGCTGAGCACTTATGGACTTGGCAGCCATTCATCCGACGCTGGAACATTACGATACCTTTGTCCTGCTCCTCCGTGTCTCTTGAGTCCTCCTCGTTCCTTGTGGCCACGCCTGTAACCATCCTGTTCCTGCAAAAGCCAAACTTCAGCCTGGACAAAACACTGAGCACCGACAACCTGCCGCTCTCTCCAACATCGCTCCCTTTTCTGGATCATTTCATCTCACCTTGGAATCCTCGGATCTGGTTTCTCCGCCCTCTCCAACGCTACAGACAACCAAAAAATTGGATTAAAAAACAACAAACTGCAACCATCAAGTTCTGTGAGATCTGCCCATATTCACCTTCTTCCCTTTTTTTTCCCCTTACAGCAAGATTTTTTTCGTGCACATTGCAAATAAACTCACTCGCCTTTATACTTATAAGTCTGTGTCTTCATCACTCTGCTAACTTTGGGTCTTAAAATATGTTACATTGCATTAGACCTGTTGCAATAAACAATAAATCAATTAATCACGATAAATGAAAATTATCGGCCTCATTTTCATTTGTCGACTTTATTGTTTCTTTGTCTCTCTCATTCTATTGAAGATACTGGATGATAAATCTCAACTCAGGCGCTCTTCACTGACTCCTCCCTTTCTCTTTAAAATCAATTTTAACCGTCCAAAATTACATTTTTGGACCGTTAAAAGCAGCTAAGCTGAGAAGCTAAGCTACAAGCTAAGCTAACAGGCCGACCTCGGGGAAAAAAAATCTTCCGTCTTGTTGAAGCTCCAAAATTCATGTTTGAAACTCATGCTCTGCAAAAAGAAGCTGAGAACTTGCTGACTGATTTATTTTTTTAAAGCTTTGTGTGGAAAAATGCTATGCTAAAGAGCTCAAACCACACCGAGTGTCAGCCATTTTGAGAACCGAAGACAGACAGCCCATGTCATGTCAAGGGGCTTCTCTCCCGTTTTTCTTAAAGAGACACGCTGCTCACTCCCTCACTATCCATCCTTTGGTTCAGTCTTATACTGCCATCCGGTGGTTGAAAAAAGGTACTACTGTACATGCAAAACAAATTAACCAAGATTTCTCCTTAAATTTGACAATAATTACTAATTACTGTCAAATTTCAAACAATATTATCGTTTATCGCAATAATTTCTGAGACAATTAATCGTCCAGCAAAATTTGTTATTGTGACAGGCCTAGATCTGAAAGTTGTTTTTTTTTTTTATTTTTTTTTTATTTCCAGTTTCCAGTTTTTTTTACTGGTTAAAACATACAAATCATCTCAAGAGGTGATGCTAAAATTTGTGCACCATCTCGTTTTTTTTTCTCAGTTCATGATTTACTTTAAAATAATTGCGTAAAGGAGTGATTTTGAGAAACCACATAACAGGTTCTTAAGCCCAGTGAGCCCAAGCACAGCACAGACACACACGTGCACACCAACACACACACTCTTTGCTAGCAGGTTTCTTGGCCACCCCCTGTGGCCTACTTCTCTCTGTGTCTGTCCGTCTCCCTGCCTCTGCGTCCTCTGGGATCAGACTGAGAGTCTGCCAGTGGTTTTTCCTACCACATGGTAAAGGCAGGGAACAGATTGGATAAACACAGCCCTTTCCTGCTGACCCACCCCCGCCAACCACCCCCTCCCCCAAACACACACACACACATCCACACTCTGTGTCCATTAACAAAGCAGCCGTGCGTAAAATAACCAGATTTTCTCTAGCTTCACTGCTTCTTTCTCTCTTTTTTTCACTCTCTTGATCTCCCCCACCTCCTCTCCTCTTTCCTTCCTTCCGGGCCTCAAATCCCAGCCCCAAACGCACTGCCCTGCATCCCCTCACTTGAGCGTAATTACACACACAGCTAGCCAGCTCCCGCATGCTGTCCTCCATTTGGGAACAAAGGTATAAATTATAGCAGCTTAGATCCTAGTGGTAATGGGAGGTGGGTGGGTGCACACGTGTCGTCCAGAGGAAGGGGGTGCGCTCACTTTTTCAGGTGCCTAGTTTGGTTGTAGTTGGTTTCATTTGGCTCTGTTTTGTTTGTCTGTCTGTGTCACAGAGGAAACATGGTGCTGTTGACATGGCAGAGCCTGTAGTAAAGCCTGGAGGCTACAGACAGTTCAGCTGCCAAACTGTCGACAGCACACACACGGCTGCAACGAGTTGCTGTTGGCTAATCTTTCTGCCGTCTTCCTTCCTTCACCACAAACTAACGCAGCATAAACCTAGCTTTTTGGTGAAGCCTTACATTCAGCTTGCGTTACGGTACTCTTTAATGCTCCAAAAAGATGAAAACATCTGTAATGTAAGCTCTCACATCTGCCATACGGAGCGTAACAGTCTGGAAACTGTTCACGGCATTCCTCTGACAGCAAACGTTATAATTAATGTTGTCTTTGACAAATGTTTGGGGCATGAATAAGGAAAGGTGTGTCAGTCAAAGTTTGCAGCAGCTGACGCCACTGACGTGTTTCCACTCATCCAGTAAAAACTCGTCGGTTCTTACCCAGTGAAAAATACAGACTGAGTACACATCTGCCCAGTCTGTGTGAATTTCTGAGCCTGGCTGGTAAGCGCCAGTTCATTTGTCAACTCGGCTACAACTATGGCTTTTAAAATGGCTTGGGCATTACTTGTGATTTTCATGGTGAGGTGAAAGTTGTGGAGTGCTAATTATGTTTATGGGCTTCAAATGCTCTCTTGCACTAGCTGTGGCAGAGCTCAACTATTTCCATGCTCCCTCTGTGCTTTGAGAGAAAACTACTGCCTCTTCAAGGTCAAAGTCTTGATACAGAATCTCAAGTTTTATTTTGGGACATAGTTTGCTTGCAGTAACAACACTCGGCAACTTGAAGGAAAATCCTTTTCCCACCACCCTGACACTCAAATCTTCCACTTTTCTGTTGCCTACTGCCCAGTAAGAGTAACCTTGAATAAATACAGTATATGTAATTAGTTTTTCTTGGCTACATAACTTTTTGTAGCATCACCTTGATTAAGGATATTGTAAATTAATTTCTCACTATAAAATTTCTAAAAGCGAAGTCGCACAAATACTTGACAATTGTTTTTACGCTGGTTATCCTTCCAGATGCAGATGCAACCACAGTCCACCAAGCTACCACAGCCCTCTGTGTGGAGCAGAGAGCTGCTATCTAGGGCACCCGGTGGGGGGGGGGGGGGGCAATGGTGGGGGTTAAGGGCCTTGCTCAAGGGCCCAGAGTGGGGTAAATGAATGTAGAGGCAGGTGAGGGTGCTTCACCTATCCCACCCACATTTTGATGTTGTTTGTACGGGAGTTAAACCGGCAACGTTCCGATCACAAGCCCACCTTCTCTAACCTCGGTGCCACAACTCCCTAATTTAAAAAAAGCTAGTCATAAAATAAAACCCCTTTGAAAGTTTTTTTATTTTTTTATTTTTTACATCATTTTTAAGGCCCAGTTTACACTGTACCATTTATGGCTGAAACCGTAGTATTCCTGCAGCGTTTCGGCTGTATGTGTACACAACAACAGTGGCTGTTTACTCTGACGCCTAAGCTTTTTGAATCCAGGGTTCAAAGTAGAGGTTTTTGGAAATGCCTGACAGTGGTGTGAATCAGACGTGTGCACTCAGGACGGCTGCAGCCAGTAGTTGTTTTGTTCTGCACTTGCATGAGTAGATGAATAACTGTGATAACATGATGGATGTCAGTGCTGTTTGTGCTGCTCACCCTGACCCAGCTTCACTCTCAGGCCAAACTAACATCTGTGCATGCACCTTTGTGCGCACGTCATAAAATACAAAAATCACACCATCAACCCCGACCAGGCATGGAAACTAGAGCAGTGCTTTGCCATGTATGTCTTGGACTTTTATCTTTACATTTTTAAACGCACGACTACATTTTGTTTAACATTTTCATTCATTCGTGCTCATCTGCTCACACACAGACTCATGTTCGTGCTGCTGTTCGGCGTATTGTTTTTGTACTACTAGCGCTTAGTGTATTTTTAGTTAAACGTTTTTCTTAGTTCATAGCTCTTATTGTTTTTCTTTTACATTTTAAACTTTTGTTGGATGTAACTGGGACCCTGTGTATACAGTTTTGTTCCACCATGTACCACATGTGGTGCGTATGACAAATAAAGATCCTTGAATCCTTTTATGCCCCATAGTCTCTTAAGACTGAGAACTTTATTCAAAAATCAAATTGTTTCTCATGTTTTGCTTTAGTTTGATTTGCCAATGTCACTTTCATATTTTCTCCACCATTAAAAAGATGCAGACATTTCTATTTAATAGTTTAATTTTGACGGCCTAATACATGTTTAGGTTGCTTCGCAGCAATGCAGTGTTCACTTAACTGTATGGGGGCATATAGCCTTTTTGTGACTTATTTCTGACTGACCCCTGTTGCACGAGGTCAAGCGTGCACAGTCTGTCACCTTGGGGAAAACAAAAAAACGTGTCCTGGTGGAGACTTGTAAAGCCAACCCTGCTGTTGTGGCAGTCATTTTTGGTTGGACAATTCACTGAGTTTATTAGGGTTGTAAAATATCTCTTGCTCTGCCTTTACCAGACTTGGCTGTCATAACATCTCCACATTGTCTTATTCAAATAGTTCTAGAGTATAAAATATATCAAATAAAAGGTGGATTATACTGCAAAACTGTGTCATAAAAAGAAAAACGGCTATGTCCGAGCTTTCCTGTTCCAACTAAATGAAGCAGAAGCATGATTGATTGTGACACAAAGAGGTTGGCGCTCACTGGAATCATCACACATCCTGGCTGCATTTCGTAAACAGAAAATAGTATGGTTTCAAGAAGTAGTGGCACATGTGCTGGTTGCTAAACAAAGTGTTTTTAATTGTTCTCTTTAAAGACTTTTTGGGTTGAGTAGAGGGGGTATCTTTTTGCTAAATGTGAAAGCCCTGTGGGTGGAAAAAGCATGTTTTATTAACTAATTGAGTTTATTGCTGTTTGTGTTAGTTTAGTTTAGGAATGCACTGATACCTCTTTTTTCAGAGTATAAATAGAGTACCGTAAATGTCATTACACTTCTTACAAATACTTTGAAACTATACGTTTGAAAAGCAGAGGAGCTTTTTGTGTTGGCTCCTCAAAAAGGACACGGACAGCGTGGTGCTTGATGGTGAACGGTCAGATTGTCAGGAAGCTTGCTCAGGTTTATATACTGTATTCCCAGGATTTTTTCTGCTCAGTGTGAGATTGTAGTCAGTTCTGCTGCTGTTACCAAACTCTTTAAACTCTGCTTTTTGTTGGGTGTTTAGGTGCTTTGTTAGATTGTTTTCAAAATGCCAGATTTGGTCCCTGTGCAGAATTTACAATCCACTTTATTTTTGTCACCATAGTTCACTTTGAAATACCTCCAGGCAGCTTGGGTCATCCTCTATGCTATGTTACAGCCACCAACTAGAAGAGTGTGGATCAATACAGACAGCTAAAAATAAGAAAAATGACAACTACCAGCACACGGCTGACATTGCTTCTCTTCTACCATCTACCTGACTGTTGAACTGAAAGGTGAACATGCTGCTACCATAAAGTGGTATAGGTGCTGTGGCATTAGCACTCATGTCAGTACAGTATAAACTATGAAGATTTTAAATGTTTACCGTATTTTCCATCGTACACGTCGCACTACTGTATAGTGGGAAAAAACATAAACATGTTGCTTCGCTGTATATGTTGCATCTGTTATGTGTCACCGCTGACAAACCCGGACGTGTGGGCTGGTGTTGTGCCAAAAATCGATTGGCTGCCAAATGGTGGGAGCGTGCACGGGAAGACTTTAACAAGAATATAACACGATTAACACTGGAAAACAATTATTTGTTTGCTCGACTTTATAGTAAAGGTGTGTCTCTTTTGAACTTTTATTTAATAAATGCACTTCAATGGTCAAATCAGCTGCATTTCACTGGGGTGGTACAGCAAAATGAAGCTGATTTGACGGTTGCTTCAGGCATGATCCCAGAGCTGGATGAAGGTGGCTGTCTATGGCAAGCCGATTGTGTCATTAATAGCCACTTTTACCTATTACATGACAAAACGGCATGCCATATTACTACATTGCCATCTAGTGGCTGATAATGTTAGTGTTCAATATTTTCAGTCAGAATGAATGAAAACAGCCATAGCTCAGCCAAAGATTGGTTTATAAACATAAACATGAATAAGTCGCTTCGGTATAAGTCACAGGGCATGTAAACTACGCAAAAAACTGCAACTTATAGACCGGAAAATACGGTAATAGACAATGGTTAATATTTGTGTTAATGACAGCTGCAGTAAAAAAAATATTGAGCTCATAATGCAAGTGAAAATGAGTACCAGTTTCTGTCCAGTCTTCTGTTTGTGCTGTATGGTTGTCTGATAATACACAAATCAGCGACAGTTTTTACTTTGATCCAATAATGCCATACAAAATGAGTGATTACAGCGACAGATGGAGATCTTGTTCTGGCTGATGGGAGCCCCCACCCCACCCCAAAAAAGCAAACCCACTCAAGGATCTGTGCTAGGGTGAGTGGTACCGTAAGAAAATGAAATGGGAGCTGCATCCTCCATCAGGCTCATTTACCTGAGGGAAGTTATAAACATGGAAATAGTTTTCCTCTTCATCCAGTGCTTTGTCTTTTTATTATGGGAAAAAAAATCTGTAAACGTCCCAGATTACTGGAAACGACATGAGCAGGAAGTTAGGCCAAAGTCAGTGTGTAGTGTTCATATTGGATATGGCCTCATTTCTGCTCCACTCCTCCCCACGTGTGGCAGGTGGAGCAGAGAGAAGCCTCGTCCTGAGATCTTAATACAGAATAAGCATCACAGTGACTCGGTTTCTTTGCGTCAACTACTCTTCAGTGCCAAAGACTGATGGTTTGTATTCTTATATGCCTGCTTACTGCCAATAAAGAAACACAAGCTCAGGTTGAAGCTGAGACGACAGAGGATGTGGTGAAGAAAATGAAGCAGTGGAGGGCTCAGCTTTTCCATGGCTGAAGCAAGTTGATTCAGATGGACAACTTTAAAGAGGATGAAATGCATCTCGGCAAAGAGGGGAAGTGCAGACGCCAGCTCTGAACAAGCTGCAGATTAACTTTATCCTGTGGCATGCTAACAGACCAGACAAAAAATGAGGAGCATGAGAAGAACCAATAATCTCTCCATCCTCCTTTTAACTAAAGCTGTGGTCTGATTAAATCATTCAGGCAGCTGTGCTCACACTAACACTATAGCTTGTAAGTGCTTTTACAGCTACATTTATGTTGCATTGTTTAACTCGTGGTCTAATGTGTGCTTCTGACACAGCTGACAGGAAATCAGTTGCCTTCACTTGTAGTAGCTCACTGCAGAGGATGTGAAATTACACTCAATTACTCTCACCTGCCACACATGCAGGAGCACGTGGCGAAAACTTTGTTCTTCCTGTAGTGATTGAAATACATAAAACAGGCTCTGCAGTCTTAACACTTAAACAAAGTTTTGTTACTTGAACTTGCTTTGTTAAATTTATAAAAGTATTTTGAATAATGGCAACCAGGTCTTGATACTTTAAAGTAAAACTTGTTTTTATTGTAATTGTAAAAAGTTTATTATTAATACTTTTGATATTAAGCAGAATAGCTCCATGACTTTATTTCTATATTGCCTTTTTTTCCCCAATTATGGACTTTTGCGTTACTACATCCTAATTTTTCTGTAATTTTATTTATATTCTTTTATCTAGATCAGATATAGAAGACCACAAAGGTTCTTAACTTGTTCTTAGGTCTGTGCTCTCCAGTTTCACTTGTACCAGTTTACTTTCTCTAGCTTTTACATGAAGCCTGTTAAACCCAACACATTCAGGCCAGGCGTGAGATGGCATCCATCTGCACTGGTGTCATGAGTGAAATAACAAACGCAGAAAAGGTTCACAAAGTTGATTCATTGGGGCATTTGACCTGCACAGTGGTACAGTGGTCTGACAAAGTGAAAACATGTTGTTTGTGACCAGCTGGCTCCAAGATTTATGAGTTAACAAGCAGTGGGAGGGTTGATTTCCTCACATCACCTTGCATTTGAATTATTTGGGTAGCCAGAAAAGAAAGACCGTCATATGCTATCGTTGTTTTAAAAAACAGCACTTTGAAAATGATGTCTGGTTCACATTTTAAGAAGGGGCAGATATGATAAGATATTTTTCTTCATCTGCTGCCTTTCATTTTATGTCTTTTAAAAAAAAAAAATTGTATTTTGAAATTGTCATTGTGTTTTTAAAAATTGAAATGAATTTAATGTCTAATTTTCCACAAATATACTTCTGTTTTAGTTGTACACCCCACCGCTCCTAATTCTGTGATATACTGCAGCAGTACACATCATTGGGAGACCTGGCGGACTTGATTTAATTCATTAAATGACCAAACGTGTCTAAAAGTGGAGATTGTTTTAATGGTCGTTTCAACTCAGAAAGGTTATGTATGGTTACATTTGTTGTCCTGAAGTGTTTTTTAACGATTCTTTGTGTCTTCTTTGGTCCACGTTAAAGTTGCAGCATTTGTATTTTTACTGTTGTGAACAAATTGTAAGCTGTCAGAATGTTTAAAGAACTATGGGGATATCTGACATATCTGAACGTTTTATACAGACTTGGCTAATTTAAAAACGGAGATCAGCTGGTACATCTATACCTAAAGGTTACATACACACTGTGGAGGTTTGTGGTGTTTGCTTTTTACAGGATATTCCTCTACTACCAGTACTCTAAATTAACTGAAACCCTGTATGAAAGAAAAGACACCAAGAGGGGAATGGTCCACCAAGACTTGTAGTATAGTTTGCATATTTTAATTGTTAACCATGCAAAATATTTTTGCTTAATTCTTTACTCATGGAAATGATTCAATTCAGTTTATTTTTATAGCACCAAGTCACAACAGAAGTCATCTCAGGGCACTGAACAGAAACATTCATAAATAAAAATAATAATTTAACATTATTTCTCTGAGGAGCAGACTGCTTTGAGTTTAACTCCATCACAGAACTCTCATGTTGAGCAAGCATGAAGGCGACAGTGGAAAGGAAGAACTCCCTCATGAGGAAGAAACCTTTAGCAGAACCAGGCTCAGGACAAGCGACCATCTGCTGCACCCAGCTGGGGTTTAGAGGAACAGGAAAGAGGAACAGATATACAATGGCAGGTCAAGAATCACATGTTAAAATAGATATAATATCAAATGAAAACTATTCAATTTTATTCAAAATTTTATTCAAAAATAGTCAATTTTAACAATTCATGTTAAGAAAGGAGGTCAATTTGTCCTCTAGTAGTCTAAGTGTATAGAAGCATAAACAAGCCAACCCTAACAATAGGATTTCTCCAAAAGGAAAGTCTTGATCCCAGTCTTAAAACTGGGCAATATGTCAGCCTCATACGAACAGAAACTGGAAGTTGGTTCCACAAGAGAGGAGCCTGCAAACTGAAAGATCTTCCTCCCGTTCTGATTTGTAAACTCTAGGAACCACAAGCTTGCCTGCAGTCCAAGAGCGAGGTGCTCTGTTGGGAAAATATGGAACAATTAGATCTCTAACATAAGATGGAGCTAGGTTGTTGAGGGCTTTGTAGGTTAGACGTAGGATTTTGAATTAAATTCTGAATTTTACAGGGAGCCAATGGTGAGAAGCTAAAACTGGCGGGATATGATTGCTCCCACTAACTCCATTCAAGACTCTGGCAGCAGCAGTTTGGATTAAATGAAGACTTTTTAAAGAAGTATATTTGGACACCCAGATAATAAACCATTGCAATGGTCCAGTCTAGACGTGACAAATGCATGAACAAGTTTTTCTGCATCATACCAACAAAATTTTGTCTTCAGACATTTCAGAACGTATTTTACTGAAACAATTTAAGCCCCAAAAAGCTAAAAGTTTCCATATTCAAGGCAGCAGTTAAAGGGAAAATGCTAAATGTCTGACTGTCCTTTTTTTTTTTTTTTTTACAACTACTGTACTATTCACTGTACTAAAAACCAAACTTTAACTGATTATCTAAATGCACATTGCATTCTGATTTTATATATACAGTATATATATATATACAGGTAGTCCTTGACTTACGTTCGAGTTCCGTTCCTACGCACTGATCGTAACCCGAATTTACCGTAAGTCGGAAGGGATCGCACGTGGCGGTCGTAAGTCTGGATTTTTGCCTTAAGTCGGAAAAAGAACGGTAAACAGCGTTTTAAACACGTTTTTGTCAACGTAACACAACACCAGCGTACATTCTGTACCTTAAACATTTACAGTACTGTACGGTATTTCCAAGCAGTTAGCTAACACAGTACCCTCAAAAAACACATAAAATACTGCACAGAAAGTCAATGGGAGGTGTGATGACATCACTGGGGAGGCGGTCGTAAGTCCGAGTTGCCGTAAGTCGAGGATTACCTGTATATATTTTTTAATGTTATACCTAAATTAACACTACATACATGTTTATTAATCATATCATACATAATTTACACATATTATTAACTTTAAAGGTTTACACAGGTCAGTTCTTTAAGGCGTTGTCAATTTTCCAAACATTTTTAGTACTTTATGCAATATTTGAAAGTACAAAGTAATACTTTATCTTGAACTCAGGTAAATTACACTTTAACATTATTACTTATTAAAAATAATAAATTCCACTTTTTCCAAATTTTACTGTGCTTTCTATGAGCAAAATGTCACAAATGACTGAACACGTCATGTCTTCTGCACATTTGTTTCTTAAACTGCTCAGTGCAGAAGTTTCATGTTGACGAGTATTATTCTATTAACTTATAGTCTAATCAAACTGTGTCCACCTGAGGTATTTCTAGACGCCCACCTTCCATGCCCCCCATGCCACGGAGGCTGCTTAAGTGTCCCTGTCAGCCCACAGAGGAGAGAAACAGCAGATTAACCATGATCCTATCTGCTCACGGTGAGCCCCTTCATACGCTCCGTTACACAAGCTTTTAAAGGGAGGTGGGGATGCATTCAGGGCCCGTGATATGAGTCCCAGACGTGGGGACGAGAACAGAGCCTTCACGCCCGCTTCACAGAAAACACCCCCTTTCTGACACCCTCTAATTCTGGTTGCTATGAGCTCCTGGGCTCAATGGTGGACTCCTGTTGTGAGGGGGACAAAGCCCCTCGGTCATCCGGCGATGGTTGCCAGGGGAGGCAGAATGTATGGGGAGGGACAGGCTGCCGTTATCCCGGGCAAAATGTCTCTGTTAAGGCGGCACAGGCTTGGTGATTGACAGGTGGCTACATGCTCCACTGAAGATCACCCTGTGGGGCCTGAGGTCTGCAAGGCCTCATATCTGGAACCTTGTGTGTGTGTGTTGGGGTGGGGGGTG
>JARVGQ010001954.1:8329932-8340791 GCA_031762355.1 Hypsolebias martinsi | reverse complement strand
TATATATAATTTTATGATGCAAATGAAAGCTGGAAATAAGATTTTGAGTGACTGGAACCTGACGTTCCTGTAAATATGAGCGGATAACTAGTTGCTGATCCAGTCATCAACTGAGTGAGCTTTTCCACATAGCCATGAAACCTAATTTGAACCCATGTTGCCCCAATTTCAACATTCTCACACAGAAGATTCAGCTGGGATTAATAAGCCTCTGCAGTTTAACGACCCTGTGTTATTTCTGCTTGTGTCAAGGATCGGCCTTCTGCAGCCGACTGGAAAAAGCTGGAGAGCTCCAGAGAGTACAGGAATGGCAATGCACTCAGGGAATACCAGCTCGAAGGCCTCAACTGGTTAACTTTCAACTGGTACAACTCGTAAGTCACCACTAATATTTTGTAAGAAATATTCCCTAACTGCTACTTTCATCTTGAGCATGTAAGAACACTTCATTTACTTCTCTTAAGTGGGTGTTTAAGTTAACACTAAGAGGCTATGTGCTGCGTTGCTGTTTTAAGTTTTCCCACTGGCACCATCCACGTATGAAATGTTTGCTCTGACCGTACTTTAGGGGTCTTTAGGCAAGAAACTCTTAGGAAGAATTAAAACGTGGTTTATTAAGTCTATTTGTGCTTTTGTTTTGTTTGTTTAAAAGGTGATTTTTTCTGGTCAAATTGCAGAGGACGATCAACTTTTCCAGAATAATATTACCAGGCATTTTCCGACTTGTGTCCCACATTTTTCTCATAAGATCACTGCAGTGGAAAACAAACTGACTTGCCCCTTTTGGAAAATCGGTGTTAATAAACCAGGAGGGAAAAATGTTAGTTTATAGAGGCCCGATGAGCCCAGTCGTGTAAAAGTCTTGGAATTTAACATCAGGGCCTCAGTGTACACACAGTTCCTGACTTGAAAGCATAAAAGACTTTAACAGTTTAGTGACGGTAAATATAGAGAATGTAAAATCAATCTGTTTCAGCCTCTCATTCTGTCCACATTTCTCTTCTGCAGACGTAACTGTATCCTGGCTGATGAAATGGGGCTTGGGAAGACCATCCAGTCCATCACATTCCTATATGAGATACACATGAAAGACATTGAGGGGCCATTTCTGATCATCGCCCCTCTCTCCACCATCCCCAACTGGGAGAGGGAGTTCAGGACCTGGACAGACCTCAACGTTGTGGTCTACCATGGCAGCCAGGCCAGCCGGAAAACCATCCAGGCCTACGAGATGTACTACAGAGATGCACAGGTGAAAAATAGCAGCATTCCACTGCTCAACTCACTTTATACTGAATCTTTTACTCTGACTGTGTGGCACATAAGAGTCGTGCAGATATGTGTGACCCTGTCAGCTAATCTGAACACCTCCTCAGTTCGAGGAACTCTTGAACTATCTGAAGATGGTCGGGTCTCCTTTGCCTCTTAAGCTCTTTACCGTCCTCCAGCTGTTAGCTATTGAATTTTAAGCTTCTATTCAGTGCTTCAAACATCTCTTGGTATAACCTTTGGTACAGCAAGCCTGGAAGAAAATAAGCTGTAGTAGCGGTGCAGTTGCTTGTTCTATGTTCCTAATCTGGGCTGGGGTAATCCTGAGTTTGTGAAGAAGGAATGCTGTGTATTTTTAATAATATTTACTGTATTCAGTATAAACATTAAAGTAGGCATTTCTATGCAGATATGCACAGACTTTGGTTATCACCTGCTGCCAAATGCAAAGGCGCAGTTAAGTGTTTGCTTATATTTGTGTGTGCTGCTAGTAGCAAAATATCTGATGCACCACTGATGTTTAATGAAACTCAAAGTAATCACTGGGTGTACATCTACAATTGAATACTTTTTGGAGTCAGTTCCATCCAAGATGGCCGCCACAGCAAAACAACCCTTGAAAACATAAAAACGTCTGTAGCTCACCCCTTTTTACAGATACTGAGCTAAAATTTGGTGTAGTAGAAGCTAAGAGTACAGAAGCTACAGCCCAATCTCCTCATCTCAAGATGATTTTAGTCTAAAACTCTGGCATGAGAGGTGGACAGTGAAATGCTTTCCTTCAAGGATTCAAGGACCTTATATTTGAACAGGTATTTTGCAGAGTTCAAGGTTTTAAATAAAATTTTCAGCAATGACACGTTGTATTATGTTGTCTCGCTATTATGTCTAAAATGCAAAATCTAGGAATTAATTTGACTGATTTCATGTCTGTGTACAACTCTGCATGGACTGAGAGTTACCCAAAATACTGAGGGCACATTTTGCCCTTCTGAAACAGCTCTTTGTGTTTTCAAGAGTTAGCAGGATTCTGTGTGGGATTCACAGCACTAAACTTTTATGTCTGGTTGAGTATCAACGGGTTTGTTGTATTCACCCAACAATCAGTCTTATGATTATTCCTAAAATCTCTTAAAACTGAATTGCTGGAGTCATTGTTGGTGTTTTCAAGCACTTCAATTATACTCAACTGACTGAGTGGGGCAGAGGTACAGTGCAAGCTGCTGTGGTCGAGTGAGCTACAAAGTTAATGAGGGAGCTACAGCAGTGTGAACAAAGCAGTCAGTGAAGCTTAAAGGGAGCACAAACCAAAATTAGCTACAACCTGAAAAGTTCCACTTAATTCAATATTCAGTTTTTTTTTTTTTTTTTTTTTTTTTTTTTTTTTTTTTTTACAAAAGTACAGCAGTTGAGCTTTTATGCTGCTCACACGCGTATAATTCTTAGTTTCTACTTTAAATATTTGTAGCTGCTGTGGCTCTGAGTGAATAATGGTTCTTGAGCTGGAGGTGTTTGTTTTGTAGGTTCACAGGGTTGGGTAAAAACTGAGGGTGTTGTTTGTTCCCAGCTGACCTTCATGCTTATTTGCTACCTCTTTATACGTCGTTGCAGGGTAAGGTAATAAAGGGAGTGTATCGCTTCCACGCAGTGATAACAACATTTGAGATGATTCTGGCTGACTGTCCGGAGCTTCGCGGCATCCCGTGGCGCTGCGTGGTGATTGACGAAGCCCACCGTCTCAAAAACCGAAACTGCAAACTACTGGAGGGACTCAAAATGATGGATATGGTGAGTCTTTCACGTTTGTAATGTCTGTGAAAGCACCAAATATGAAGCTTTTTAGAAAGGTTTATGCTTCTGTAGGATTTCTTGTGTAAGTTTTGTTGACACTTTTATAAAAGCTAAATAATTTAGTCCAGTGTCTGCGCTTTGATTTATTTTCCCACTCCATTCCTTTCACAGTTTAACTTCTGAAGGATCATCCTGGTTTTAATATTTGGTCTCTGTTCTCTCCTTCAGGAGCATAAAGTGTTGTTGACAGGAACTCCTCTGCAGAACACAGTGGAGGAGCTCTTTAGCTTACTCAACTTCCTGGAACCTGAGAGATTCCCGTCTGAGCAGACATTCATGACTGAATTTGGAGACCTAAAGACTGAAGAGCAGGTAACAGGACGTACCTGGCCAGTATCATGAAAATGCGTAAAGGGAACATGTGACATATTTTACCTATCAGTTTTCATACATAATCTGTTCCAGTAACATTTCTTTTGGGTGTTTCAGGTCCAGAAACTGCAAGGCATCCTGAAGCCCATGATGCTGAGAAGACTGAAGGAGGATGTGGAGAAGAACCTGGCCCCCAAAGAGGAGACCATCATTGAGGTATTATCCCAGAGCTCAGAGGGATCTAAAAAGTTTGTTTTGGCAAACTCAACTGCATGTGGTCACACTGTGTACATGTGTGTCATCTTCTGTTGTCTTCATTAGGTGGAGCTGACCAACATCCAGAAGAAATACTATCGAGCAATTCTGGAAAAGAATTTCTCTTTCCTGTCCAAAGGAGGAGCAGGAGGAGGTGGAGGATCCAGTGTCCCCAACCTCCTCAACACCATGATGGAGTTGAGGAAATGCTGCAACCACCCCTACCTTATTAATGGTGCAAACTTCCTTCTGTCAAAGTATAGCTCACATACCATTAAACCAGTGTTTTATTTTAAAATGTCTTTCTTTTTTCTTCTTCTTTTTTAATTGTGCGTGTGCAGGAGCGGAGGAGAAGATCATTGAGGAGTTTAGGGACTCTCATGGGGGCAGGACGGACATGCCTGAAATGGGTCTTCAGGCTATGATCCAGGCAGCTGGTAAACTGGTGCTCATTGACAAGCTGCTGCCCAAACTGAAAGCTGGGGGGCACAGAGTGTTGATTTTTAGTCAGATGGTTCGTTGTCTGGATATTCTGGAGGACTACCTCATCCAAAAACGGTAAGATAAACAGATATATGTAGAATGACAACATGGACAGTTGTTGATTCCATTAACCAAATATAATAACCCATTGTTTATATAAAATACATTTAAATAGGGACTTCTTTAGACTGAGGAGCTGTATTCAGTTCAGTCTTATAAACAAATAGCTATTTATTTATTTATCAGACTGAGCTGAATACAGCTCCTCAGACTAAAGAAGTCATGAAAGAAGAAATGTTTCTACATTTTGTTTAGTTTTTTGAATGTCCAGAGGACCAGACATCACTTTTTAGATGTTTCTACCTGGATTATTGAGCATGCATCAGCATATCTATATTTTTCTTCATCGTTTGATGTGTTTGCACTCACTGTGGTTTTGTTTCTTGTATACAGATTATTTTTTCTTGTATACAGATTATTTTAGCTTTGATTTAAAGCTTTAGTTTAAAGTGTAATTCTTGTTTTTTGATTTGTACATCTGTGGGTTAGAATAAAGTTGAACCAAAGGCTGTATCTTTTCTTTAAACATCTTTGAGGGAAATATTCCTGATAACAATTTTGTCTTTTTATGATTTTTCAGCTGAGTTAACTTTAATTAACAGATTATTTAATAAAGTCAAAGTGAAAACAAGATTTCATGATAAAGCCAGCACCGTTTATTTATATTTAATCTTCACCGATGAAAAAAACCTTAATTTTTATACATAAAATGTTTTTAAAATAGTGTTTCCACCCCCCGTCTCAGACTCCCGGTCGTCCCGCCTGCCAGGGCTCAGAATCTGGCCTTTGTGAGCAGGCAAGGCCGGGGCTCGGGGTCCGGCCTCGCGTGCTTCGCGGGTCGGTAGCTCGTATGATCCTCCGCGGTGGCTCAGCTCGCTCGTTGGTCACCAAACACAAAAAACACCTGGACTTCAGCATTAAACACAGTGTTGTCATTATTGTTTTTAATACCCTGTATTTTCCGGTGTATAAGTCGCACCTTTTTTCCTAATTTGCATGCCTTCGACTTATAGAGTGAAGCGACATATTTATGGATTTTCCCCCACGTTTTTAGACCAATTTTTGGCTGAGATATGACCGTTTTTCATTTTGGCAAAAATGGTGTAGTACCACTTTTGGCTGCTAGGTTCCACCGACCGTTCTCACCTCATGTGTCCGACGGCAGCCTCCTCTGGCTGGACTCACTCTGTGGCAGCCCGGCCTCCTGTTCTGGAGGCATGAACTACTGAACCACAGGACAGATTTTGATGAAACTTACAGAAAGTAATTACTGGGTGGACTTTTACAAACTGTTAGCTGTAGGAGATGTTTGAGCTAAAATTCGATGTGTTAGCAACAAAGTTGTGTAGCGGTTAGCTTCGTGTTGTTAGCTGTAGCTTTGTGTTTTAACTGGTACTATTTTAAAAAATAGCACAAAATCCACAGGACAGATTTAGATGAAACTTACAGAACGTAATTACTGGGTGGACTTTTACAAACTTTTAGTTGTAGGAGATGTTTGAGCTAAAATTTGATGTGTTAGCAACGAAGTTGTGTAGCCGTTAGCTTCGTGTTGTTAGCTGTAGCTTTGTGTTTTAACGGGTACTATTTTAAAAAATAGCACAAAATCCATAGGACAGATTTAGATGAAACTTACAGAAAGTAATTACTGGGTGGACTTTTACAAACTGTTAGCTGTAGGAGATGTTTGAGCAAAAATTCGATGTGTTAGCAGCGAAGTTGTGTAGCGGTTAGCTTCGTGTTTTTAACAGGTACTTGTTAGCAAAATAACTCAAAATCCACAGGACAGATTTAGATGAAACTTACAGAAAGTAATCACTGAATGGACATTTACAACTGGTTAGCGTCAGGAGACGTTTGAGCTATAATTTGATTTATTTATAATTTATTTTCGCAGCTCGCGACCGTTTGGAAGATGTCAAAGCGAAACAATTTAAATCCAGCAGATTTTACCATTACGTGAAATTATTAAGGAACGGTTAAGCTCAGAAACACTTTTCCTATAATGTCAGTAAACAAATTAATATTTTTAAGTGTTTATCTTGCTAAATTTTAAAGAAAATGCTGCGGTCCCACCAAGTGGTTGCTCTTGCCTGTCGACCCCCGTGCAGGTGCACGTAGCGAAACTGCTTTTTAAATCCAGCTATTTTGACAATTATGTTCATTTATTAAGGCAAAGTTCACCTAAGGCACATCTTTGCTATAATTTTCAGCAAACAAATAATTATGTTTACCATGTTAATCTTGTTAAAGTCCTTCCGTGCACTGTGGCTGCCACAATCCTTTTTTTTGGCAAGACATCGCCCACATTTCCGGGTTGTCAGCGGTGACGCGTAACATAGGCTAAGCGTCAGCGGTAACGCATAATAGGTGCGACTTATACAGCGGTGCGACACGTTTATGGATTTTTCCAAATTATTGGACATAATTGGACAATGCGACTTATAGAGCGGAAAATGTTCTGTATGTTCAGGCCGGTCATCTGGACGGTTTCTTTTTTTTTTTTTTTTTTTCCGTCCTTCATCCAAAGGACTTGATCATATGAACCTTTACTAATATACTCAAAGTGGGTGTTTTGCAATGCATTGTGGTCCAGATCTACTCACCCGGGTCATTAAAAACAATCTCAGTCTGAACAGTGTTCATCTGTTTCAGCTGCTCTGACACTCGGCCATATGACACGTCCAAGACGTCAAGTAGAAACTCATTTATAAATCTGTTTGAAAGGTCAAAAGAAAGGCCCAAAACACGGGAGTTGACCTTGAAAGCAGGAGATGTTTGCAGATCAGTAACCGTGAACAGGTCGAGCAGCACAGAGATGACGGTTAAACAGGAAGAGACCTCCAGAAGAACCAGGTGCAGGACGGGCGGCCATCTGCCTCCATCAGCTGTTGGAGAGGACAGCTGGGCTGGTCCAGGTGGGGTTCTGTGGTCCAGGTGGAGTTCCTATGGTTCAGGTGGAGTTTATATGGTCCAGATGTGGTTTCTATGTTCAGGTGGAGTTTCTATGTTCAGGTGTGGTTTATATAGTCCAGGTGGAGTTTTTATGGTCTATGGAGTGTCTATGGTCCGGCAGGAGTGTTTGTGATCTGGGTGGAGTGTCTTTGGTTTCACTGGATTTTCTGTGGGAGGGATGCACGATATTGGATTTCTGGCCGATATGTTAAAACTTATTTGGCCGATACCGATACCAATACCAATACCAATATTTCCCTCCCTAGATCTACTTACAGAGACTACATAACTTTCTCTGTGTGGAATTAAAATACTGTACTACATTATTCTGCATGGTCTTTGTCCATTTGGCCTGCTGCCAAATGCAGATGCTGAAAAGGGAGCTGGAAATGATGTAATACTTCAACTTGGATTATGTTTAATGTCAAATTTATTCATGACATTTATTCTCTAACACAATGACAACATTCTAATAGTGCAAATTTGTAAATGTTCACAAATCTAAACTCAACCTGTTCACAAGCAACAAGTGAAAAGTGTATAAACAATGGTAGTAGTGCATTAATAGATAAACTTGACCGTTTCTTAAATTAAAAAAATAACTTAGAACAGATCCTTTTATATCGGTGAGTTATTTTGATGGAATGGCCAATGTCTCATATTTAACTTTATTGCTAATATCGGCTGATACTGATACCATGCAGATAATATCATGCATCCATATTCTGTGGTCCAGCTCGAGTTTCTGTATTCCAGTTGAAGTTCCTATGGTCCGGGTGGAGTTTCTATGAGAACGATGAAGAACATGTTTATGCTTGTACAGTATTTGTATTTTTTCCATCATTAACAATAGAGCAAGTAAAGACGGCAGCAGGCAGAGACGTGGTCAGTTCGTCCCCCAGCCGTGTGAGCCTACAGCAGCGGAACTAAGGTATAGCTCAAGAATCCCAAGCCGACCCTAAATATAGGATTTATGAAAAATTGATCCCAGTCTTCAAACTGGACAATGTGTCAGCCTCATGGACAGAAACTGGAAGTTGATTCCACAAGAGAGGAGCCTGACATCTGAAAGATCTTCTGCCCATCCTGCTTTTGGAAACTCTAGGAACCACATGTAAGTCTGTGGTCTGGGAGCGAAGTGCTCTGTTGGGAAAATATGGAACTACAACATCTGTAATGTAAGGTGGAGCTAGGTTGTTGAGGGCTTTGTAGGTTAGAAGTAAGATTTTGAATTATATTCTGAATTTGACAGGGAGCCAATGGAGAGAAACTAAAACTGGAGAGATGATCTCTCCTATCAACTTTCATTAAAATCTGGCAGTGGTATTTTGGATCAGCTGAAGACTTTTTAAAGAGGTTTGTGGACATCCAGATAGTAAATAATTGCAATAGTTCAATCTAGATGTGCTAAATGCATGAACCAGTTTTTCTGCATCAATTTTGGACAAGATGTTTCTAATTTTAGTGATATTACGCAGGTGGTTTTGGTAAATTTTTAACATGGGGGGTTAAAAGACGTCCTGTGATGGACTTGCGACTCATCCAGGGTGTCCCCCACTCCTCACACAGTGATTGCTGGACATGGGCACCGGCGACCCCCGTGACCCAAAATGGAAGAAGCGGGTAATTAATTTGTCATGTTTTGAAAAATTCTATTGTCAGGGGATTTTAGTCAAGGTTTATGGATGTTTTTAACTACTATGGCTGATAATGTTTACTGCCCATGAACCAAGTGTTTGAGTTAGCAGAGAGTTCTTTTCTCTCAGAGAGAGCTGGATGAGGAGCTGATTTGATATTGCATGCGCAGCTGGAAGTCCAAGGATGCCAGCCTGTCTGTGAGCAGGGAGAGCTGATAAGCTTATAAAAACAAGCCTCACACACTGCCTGTGGCAGGTTCTCATGACTGGGCTCCATGTGTGTATACTTCTGTACATATGTTGTGAAAATCTGTCCTTGCAAGTAAAACCGGTTAAAAATCTTCTCTTGTCATAGTGTGGCTTCTTTGAGTATGTAAGATGGAGGATATTTTTATCCAACAGCTATGAGAGAGACATCTGTCATGTGCTTTATTTGGTTCTGTGAAGCTTCATTTCTGAAAGCATAACTATACTGGACATGACACACTCCATTAGTGATTTGTGAGCAGCCAGAAGCAGCTTAAAGTCTGCTGTTTCATTGAACTTTTTTGTAGAAGTCCCTTCAGATCACCTCCAGGTAGTTTATTTGAATATTTTTAAGGCTTCTGAAGGGAACAGGGCTGAACAAACACCACCATCCTTTTCAGTTAGAATTTTTCCAAAACTAATTTAAACAATTTCCCCCAGTTGTATTTTACTTATAATCAAATTGGGGTGGCATTGTAGCTCAGTTGGCAGAGATGTTGGCTTTCAGCGCTGGATCGAGTCCCAGCTGGTGGGCCATTCTGGGTGAAGTTTTCATGTTCTCTCCGTGCATGTATGAGTTTTCTCCGGGTACTCCAGTTTCCTCCCACAGACCAAAAACGTGCATTTTCGACTGATTGGTGACTCTAAATTGTTCCTAGTTGTGAATGAGAGAGTGAATGGTTGTTTGTCTCTATGTGTCCCTGTGATGGACTGGAGACCTGTCCAGGGTGTCCCACAGTGACTGCTAGATATGGGCACCACTGACCCCGTGACTTGAAAAGGAACAAGCGGGTAAAGATGATGGATGAATTATAATCACATTTGAAAGTCAGTGTTTGGTTACTAGGTGAATACATTTGCAACCTAAAGTTGAAGCCTCAACAGTGAATGTTTGTGTTGTTAGAAATGTCCATTTTTGTTCTTCTTTCGGTTTCTCCCTTCATCAGCAGCCGCCACAGTGAGCAAAACTGCATGAGGACTTGGCAATTGTTATACACCGGTTTCCCTTCCTGATGCGACCACCAAGCTACCACAGCCCACATGTGTGGAGCAGAGGGCTGCCATCTAGGGCACCCATGCGAGCAGTTAATTAAGGGCCTTGCTCAAGGGGTACAGGGTGGGGGAAATGAGGGTGGAGGTAGGTGTGGGTGTTTTGATGCAATGGTCAGTGAATTCAAACTGTCGACTTCCTGATCACAGGTCCTCTGCGCCACCATTCCCCCTTAATCTTTCAGAAATGTTAATAAATTAATGATTTGCTTGTGATTGCTTTCAGCTTACGCAGGCAGAAGATTCATTGTGATAAATATATTTTAAATGAAAATCCTCCCAGGTTTATATTGCAGTGGTTAAAAATGATCAACAGAAGTGATTATTTTGTTGTTGTTGGACACCTACAGGCAAGCCACGAAGGCAACTGTGACTTCATGATCATCATGTGTCCCTCCTGCAAAGAGCTGATGAGAGCCAACGAACAGGAGCGCCACAATGAGAGAGAGTGTCCCGAGAGGACGCTCAACTGCAAATACTGCAAAGAGCCCTTCCTGCTGAAGAACATCAAAGTCAGGATTCTCTCTGTTATTATAAACTAATACTGCTCATGATGGGTTATGTTTCTAATCCTTCTATTTATAATGTGTTCATAGTAATGTGTTCATAGTCATGACTAGGGATTGGGCCGATCCGATCCAGTATCCGTATCGGCCTCCGATACCAGCATAATTTACATATCGGATTATCGGATCCACCCTGCCGATATTTCCGATCCGTTATGCATGTTGGCTTCAGTCT
>JARVGQ010001954.1:7651346-7663119 GCA_031762355.1 Hypsolebias martinsi | reverse complement strand
GGAAGGTGGATTCAAAAACCTTCGGATTCAAAGAGGGGGGCCAGTGGTGTCGTGTAAACGATCGGCAGAACCGCAGACAGAAAGCTGGGGTTTCACTCAAAATACGCGCAATGTAAACGGCCCCTAAGTTTTCTTGCAGGGTTTTAGACTGAATAAGTCTTATGGATAAGACAAAATGTTTCAACAAAGAAGACTCCGTCCAGAGGACCTGACTTAACCTTGTTAGATTTTTCTACCTGGATTATTGAGCATGCATCAAGACAACTGTATGGAACCTTATAAAATCAACAAAACATCTGAAACTAAACTATATATACTTACAATGTATTACAATACACTGTTACAATGAGACATTTGAATAAAATTTGGCTTTATTGTTCTGTTTGGCCTAAGAATCAGTTGTTTTATAGTGGGCTTTTGTTGCATGAAAAGGAAAAAATGTACTTAAGAGCAGAAAATGGAAAGCACGTTCAAAACACAGTCACTTTCTGACAACAATATAGCTTATACTGTATTGCCAAGAATTAAGCAGGAGCTAATCTACAAGTCACCCTACTAGGCATGTTTCTGTTTTCTACTTTTATCTAACTGTTAGTTTAGCATAAAAATCTGTGTAATCCCTTGTTTATTAGTGTGATGCACTTTATTACCATGTTTTGACGTTCTCAACTTAGCCTTGGATTACCTGCCTGTTCGGTTTCTTTCACCTCTTAATTTACCTACACACAATACAGTAACTTCATTTAGCTTCAGCTTGTTACTCTGCAAATTTTGCGTCTGCGGGCGGTTTATCGAGTCCATCTAAACTTAGTTCAAACTGTTTAAATGTGTGCTGTGGGCTTTGAACTGCGCATGCATACAGAACTCCTTTCAGCTCTGATATAAATCTGTTTGTGGTGTTTCACCTTGGCTCAACAAAGAAAAACACACCCTTGTTTTAAATTTTGCTTTATTGATTTTTAAAGAAAATATTCCAATCACAGCGCAGTCCTCACCTCTTGTTGGCACACATCTAAATGACATGACTTACAGCTGCTAAGATACTAAAGATCTTTGCGCACACATTAGCTCACCCACAGTCTCAGTTAACACTTCTCCTTTTACTAAATATCCTGCCAACTTAAGCCACCACACATTATCTGACACACACACCTTACAGAAAACCCACGTTGCCAATAATGAGCCGAGCAGACCTTGAACTCTTTGGTTGCCGTTCTGTAAAAACGCTTAGCAACGTGTCATGATTTTTTTTTTTTTTTTTTGCAATAGTATGAATTGACCAAACTTGTTTTCTGTATTTTTTAAAACCCAAAGTTTCAACAACAGTGATCACTTTAAAGCAGCACTGGCTTCTGCTTTGAAATGATCACATTCTGCTGGTGGTCAAAACAACGTTTAAATGGGGAATGACAGATTTGGGGAAAATTTTACCAACTTTTTTAATTATTACAGCAAAGCATGAAACACTCCAACAATATGCTGATGATTAGGGCTGGGCAATATCTCGATATTTAAAAAATATCAAGATAATTTCAGATGCGGTATAAGATGGGACTACATCATCTGTATCGATATTTCTATATTGTGTTATAAGAATGAGAGGAAGAGTGAGGTGTAGAGCAACATTAATAAAGCAGTGGCTTATATCGCTAAAGACACAGTCCCAGTCTCAACTGTGGAACAAGACGGCTAAAGACAATGTGGCTAACTAACATAGTGAAGGCGGCGCAGCTGAAGAGGATTATAATATGTGTAAATACCGGTAGTTTATTTTTTAGACATTTATTTAGTACAGTTACAGCTGTTTGTTTAAAAAAAAATGTGCCTGTGTGACAAATGGGACAAAGCTTTGACTCTGAAATATATTTTTATTGTTACTTTATGGAAAGAAGAAAAAAAATATATATATATTGTGTATTGCAATTCATCTTTAAAAATCAAGATATAAATTTTGGTCCGTATCGTCCAGCCCTACTGAAGATTTAAAAAAAAGTTTGGTTAGGATAATGGTAAAAGTTGCTAAATGTTCTGGAAAAATGGCAAACAAAAGTGTGTCTTTCTTTTACTACTGGCCAAGAGAGGTGAATGAGCAGTAAACACTTCCTGTTCAGAGCAGGTCCTGTCCTTGTTTTGGTCCACCTAAACTAGCTGCACAGTGTAGTCATAAGTAAAATGTTGGACCAAAACTAGTGAAACTGCTGCCTGACTCCATAAGATCAGGTGTAATAAACATGTTGATAAAAGCGAGCATTTTTTCACTAATTTATTCTGTTCTGATTGTATAATATGGTATAGCAAATCTTTGCAACAGTTTTAAAACGACATGAATATTCATGAGCGTGTGTCCAGATGGGTCATTATTATTGCCACTCTCTCTTACATTTACAAGGGCACATGTAGACGCAGAGTAAAAGAAGGAAAGAGAGAGGAGGGAAAGGAACGCACTGCATGCTAATCACTCTCTAATCAGCTTGTCTGATTGGTCGCTTCGCTAATGAAATAATGACTACGCATTTGCATAATAAAATAATTAGAAGGACTTGATAAAGGCTCAAGGGCAAAGGGAAAACCATTCACACACACACACACACACACACACACTGGTACAGAAACACAAAGAGTGACACAGGACATCCACAGCCTTCTCCAAAAGATTGCTGAATGGCATCAGACAACATCTGCCACCGTCGCTCAGAGTCATTTTGTGGTGATTTGCATTGACCTCCACCTGCACGAGGTGAGTCAGACAAAAGGGCTTCGACTAAAACAGCTCGAAAACACGGGCCCGTCCAGGCCTTGAGGGGTCATTGGAGAAAAGCAGACCATCTCCCAATTGTTGGTTTAGATAAAGATTATTAGCTGGCAATGACCGGATTGTGTGACAATGCCTGGTTTTGATTAGCTTGGTGTGATCGAACTGATCTGCAGAGGAGGTAGTATTAAAGCAGATCCAGCAAGTATGTGGTAGAGGTCCCCTGGATGTGTTTACCGGTAAATCAAATAAAGGTTTGAACTGGTTATTTCACCTCTAGATAAATCAAAACAATCCTTCAGGACAAATCATCTAAGACCAGACTCACTGTCAAATATTAGTCAATATGTGTTTTTTGTGCTAAACTGAATAAACATCAAATTTCATGCACAATAATCCAGGTAAAAAAAAAAATCCAACAAAGTTGTCAGTTCATTTGGATGGTGTTGAAACGTTTCATCCTTCATCCAAAGGACTTCATCAGTCCGAAGAGCCAATTTTTTTTTTAGGGATGCACACTACTGGATTTTTGGGCGATATCCGATATGTTAAAACTTATTTGGCCAATAACCGATGCAGATATTTTATATACTTTCCTCTGTCAGAACATAGCCCTCTTATTTAGGCTTATTTGATACAAAAAAAATTGTCACAGCTGTAAGAGCTTGTGACACACTGTATATTCAGTAACAGCCATATGATATGCATAGCACTTTGACTTATATTAAATGAAAAGTGTTAAATGTTGTTTATTAGCATTAGTCACCTGTGATGTTGTCTCACTTGTGGAGGCTTGTTCCAGGTTCCTAGCTGCAGTGTGGGATCCTCTGCACTCCTGTGCATGAAGGACAGTATTTTTAAGTTCAAAGTTTTTGTCTATCCATTGCGCCATAAGACTTAATCATGCTAACGGGGCTAACACAACGTCCATATGTCTGTGGTGAAACTCACCCAACAAGTCGTGCTATCAGCTATTCGCTTCTCAATGATGTCGGAAATGACGGCTTGTAACTCGGGTAACGTTACGTCGCAAAAATATCTCAGACTGGGGACGATGTAGCAAGGCTCAGCGTAGTCCATAAATCTTCGGACTCCAACATCCTCACCAAAGAAAAATAAAAAACTTCCACACCGCCGACATTTTGAATTTTCCTCTCCGATGGGAGATCAGGTAGGCGCACATGACATCATTGCGTTGCGCTGCCGCTGTAACATCATCACATTGTGCTGCAACGTCATCACATTGTGCTGCTGCAGGCAAAAACAGCGCCGTTTATATCAGCGAGTTATTTTAATGGGACGGCCGATGTCTGATATTGAATTTTAACGCTGATATCGGCCGATACCGATACCTTGCCGATAATATTGTGCATCCCTAATTAGTACCCTTTGAAGCCAACAGCATTATGTTTGAGAGCAATAAACAGCAAAACCCTTATTAAACAAAATTATTGGTATCATAACTTTACATAAAATTTATGTTTTAAAACAACACAAATTAGATACAGTATATATAAAAAAACAGCTTCATTTAAAACATTGATATTTACACACACCACTTACCGCCTAAATAACTTTCATATTTTGTCCAATTTACTTTGAAAGTCTGAACGAAAAAGACAATAACTTATAATAAAAAAATATGATAATATGCATGCGTGTGTGTGCGTGTGTAACATATATCCACCCATCCATCTATTATCTTCCGCTTCCTAGGGAGGTGCTTCGAGGAAATCAAAATAAATTGACGGTTTCATTGGACCGGTGCGTTTTGGTTTCTAAGCACAGTTTACCCACTACAAAAATGTAGACTATACCACTGCCCCTTCCAGTGTCCACCACCCCCCCCCCCCCCTCCGCCCACACTCACACACACACACACACCATTACAAATGCTTCAGATGCCAATGTAATGAATCACTGGTCTAATTTGTGAAACGTTTGAAAAGTTTTCAGTAATTGAAAACACGCTAAAAGAAGTTGTGAGTAAACAAACTGCTGTTGATGGAGGGGCACCTTGGAATATTTTTATTCTAAGTTTTCATTCTACAGAGCTGTGTATAGATCACAACAACTGCCAAAAAAAGAGAAGAAAAAAAAAAGAGGCAAAAACAAAACAACACATTTTTTAGAAGTGAATTGTGTGAAGGAGTTTGTCTCTGTATCTCTTATTCACACACACACACACACACACACACACACACACACACACACACACACACACACACACACACACACACACACACACACATACACACACACTGTATTTTTTCACACTGAAGTGACACTCACTAGTGATAATTGTGACTTTAATTGATGCTGTCACGTGGTCTGTAATGGGGCTTCAAGTGATTGCAGAGGCTGAGTGAAATAAACGCAGAACATTTTCCCTTTTTCTCTCGAGGCAACTCAGCTGAGCAGAGATAAAAAAAAAAACACCCCCCCCCCTTTTTGATTAGCTTCTCTTCTTTTCATGAAATGCAGACTCCGTAACACCTCGTGGAGAGAAAACGTGAGCGAAACAGTTTCTTCCTCTTCGTTACAAATTTCCATCATGAACTGTCTCCCTATTGTTTGAGTTTCCTGCAGCACGTTGGCTAATGTGCATTTCTACCTGGCTCGTGCAGCGCAGGAGGAAATGGACCTGTGTAATCGTCATCATTTGCATTTTGTTAACATCATAATGTGCATTTAAAAATTCACAATGTAATAAAGCCTGTATGCTAACACTGATGGCTCCACACCACAGATAGCACGCAGTATGGATGTTTTACATACAGAAATTAATTCAAAACAAGATGCACAGTGAATCCAACCATGCAACGTTCATCAGTACTGCGGAACAAAAACTCACTTTGTATTTAGTATTGTATTTACTTTGTATTTAGCTCCATGTCATTGGTAGAAAATGAGGAGGTGCTTTTATCCACCTGCAGTTTATTTTTCTCAACACAGTTTGCAAATCAGAGCTGGGGTTCAGCAAAACACATCCGGACTAAATTACAAATGACTCCTAATATTAGCTAAAATATAGCTGATGTTGCAATACGCTGATCTGCTTCTCTCAATATTAGACATTTATTGTCACTAGTTCAAATTTTGGGTTGATGAATTAAATAAGAAATGTTCCATGCTGTAAAAATGATTTAAATCAAACTTACATTTGTTACCTCTCATGAAAAGAAAGAAACAGAAGTAGGTCTATTTGTACTCAGTAGGAAAGGAGAAACATCTAAATAACTTCACAACAAGTCATCCAGAAGCTTTTGAGGAAAAAGTCCAATTTTAAATGATTGTGTTTTATAAAAACTTTTGCGTTTGCAGATTACTGTAATACATTTCAGGATGAAACTGCGCTGAGCGGCCATGTTTTAACAACTTAAGTGTCTTTATTGCTCATAGTTGGATAGTTTTTTTTGTGCAATAGTTTTTTTGGTAGCTTGAAGCTCACATGCTTGGAAATAGTGATGCACAATATTATCGGCATGGTATCAGTATTGGTCGATATTAGCATTAAAGTTAGATATCGGACATTCCATCAAAATACAGTAAAATACACTGTTTTTGTCAAGATGCCTGCAGCGCCAGCACAACATGATGACGTCATGCATGCCTACCTGATCTGATCACAGAGGAGAGGAAGAAGTCAAAATTTTGGAGGTGGGGAAGTTTTTTTCATCGAGGATGTCGGATTCCCAAGATTTTTGGACTATGTTGAGCCTCACTACATCGTCCTCAGTCAGATATTTTTCAGACGTAGCCTTACCCGAGTTACAAGCAGTCATTTCCAACGTCATTGAGAAGCTAATAGCTGGTGACTAATGCTAATAAATAACATTTAGCACTTTTCATTTAATAAAAGTTAAAGTGCTATGCATATCATATGGCTGTTACTGAATATATGCCACCAGCTGTTACAGCTGTTGTACAATTTTTGTAGCAAATAAGCCTAAATAAGAGGAATATTCTGATAAATTAAAGTATATAAAATATTGGTATCGGTTATCGGCCAAATAAGTTTTAACATATCGGATAGTGGCCAAAAATCCAATATTGTGCATTCCTACTTGTAAATGTGTGTTTGTTTGTCTGCACTGTGAACAAAATATCTTAAGAACTATTAGTTGTATTGTAATGAAATATCCAGAGTAACAGGATGTCCATCTACAACTAAATACCTTTAGAGTCAGTACAATTCAACATGGGTGCCACGGATAATTGACCTTAAAAGCACAAGCGTTAGACAAACTGAGTCACTTTTACAGATCTTGAGCTAAGCTGTGGAGTGGAAGAAGCTGAGCCCTCATACAAGGTAATGTTTGTCTGTTAGCAGAACAGTTCATGATCAGAGTAAAATGAAACTTTTAAAAAGTTATTATTGGCTTGACATTTACAATTAAATAACTCCTGAAGTCAGCCTGATTCAAGATGGCCACCACTCTAAAGCAACAAAATCATTTTAACAAATGCAGCAAGTAAAACTTGGTGTGTTGGCAGCTGAGCATTGTCTCCAACTTTAAGCACAAAACAATGCAAGAGTTTTGCCTAATAAACTCTGTTGTGTTTTAGAAAGTTAAGCACGTTTCTATATCAGATTAAAATACACTGAAGTTTTGTTTATTTTGACAGTTTTGTGTAAAAGAATCAGAAGAATTTTAAATGTTTATGCTAACCCACTTTGTTTTAATCTAAAATCATGAAGTTTATGTGAACAACAACCTCAGCAAAACTGAGAGGCTGACAAAAAGAGAGAAAAAAACAGAAATAAATAAAACAGGGCAGCACGGAGGCTCAGTTCATAGATCTGTTGCCTCTCAAGAAGCAAGAAGGTTGCCGGATCGAATCCTGTTCAGGGGCTTTTCTGGGTGAAGTTTGCGTGTTCTCTTCGTGCATGCGTGGGTTTTCTCCAGGTACTCCACTTTCCTCACACAGACCAAAAACCTGCATGTTAGACTGATTGGTAACTCTAAATTGTCTCTAGGTGTAAGTGAGAGAGTGAATGATTGTTTGTCTCTATGTGTCCCTGTGATGAACTGGAGATCTGTCCAGGTGTTCCCCGTCTCTCTTATAGTAACTGCTGGATATGGGCACCTGTGACCCAAAAAAGAAGAAGCAGGTAAAGGGGATAATGGATGGATGGATGGACAGATGGATGGATGGTTGATGGATAGATGGATGGATGGATAAAAAAAACTACATCCACTAAGATTCTCCATTCAGCAGATCACCTGCTGGTTGTGGACGTAAAACGTATAATAGAAATAAAACGTTTTACTTTTCCAGGAACAAACTAATGGTTTTCAGCCAAAGTCCTCCATCTTCAATTAAAGACCAAAAAGAATAAAACTGTATCAGGCTGAAGATTCCTGGTTTCTAAAGTTAGTAAAAGATATTCCTTGAGAGAAAACAAATTATCTTTCATACCAAGGCTTTAGACCAAGAGGATGGACTACAGTTCAACCAGTTTTAGCTCAATTTTTGTAAATCTGACTGAGCTCTATTATTCTTGTTGTCTAGTTTTAATTAGCTGCAGGTTTGACGGCAACGGTTCAGTGTTTTAATACGTCATCTTTGTATGTCAGTGTTTACTTGTCCTGCGTATAACTTCTGATCTGCCAAGATAATTTAACCAAACTTCATACACATGTGCATCATCACTATATGGAGTGTAGTGTATTCATTTCATCACCCCAGCTCCAAGGTCACAAAATAAGGTCAAAGTTAGAACAAGGTTTTTGCATGACCGGATCATTACTGTAAATTGCTGTAGCTTACTGATGGCTATATAATGTGCCGTATGTGGTACTCTTCTTCTATACTGATACTTTAGCTTATGTACAGATCACCTAGACTACCTGTAAGTAAAATAACTTTTGCTGCAAACTTCTGTGCTCCAAACGACTGCAAGGAAAGTTGTAAATGGTAAATGGACTGTACTTATATACCGCCTTTCTATCATAATGAGATACTCAAAACGCTTCATACTACAATCTGTGCCCCATTTACCCATTCATACAGTACTCTACTAGATCTCTACAAAGCTAATTGAACAAATCATTCTAAAGACACTAATCAGAGCTTCATCACATTCATACACTGATGGGACACACACCGGAGGCATCAGGAGGTTCAGTGTCTTGCCCTGAGACACTTCGGCATGTGACTGCTGGTGGAACCCCCAACTCTTGCAATGGAGGACGACTGATCTAACCACTCAGCCACAGCCGCCCCAAAACAACCAACAGTTAGTATATACTGATTACGTAATACTGAGTACGTAAACCAATTACGTAATACTGAGTACGTAATACTGTGTACATAATGAGTATGTAATACTGAGTACATAATACAGAGTACATAATACTGAGTACGTAATACTGAGTTTATAGTACTGAGTACTTAATTCTGAGTACATAATACTGAGTATGTAATACCGGGTATGTAATACAGAGTACATAATACTGAATACGTAATACTGACTACATAATACTGAGTACACAGCACACTGTGTCAGAATATGAGGCCATCAGAAAACACAGAAACCTTGCAAATATGACTTCAAAGATAAAAATACAGAGATGAGGTGAGAGAGGCGGTGTGGATAACAAGCAGAAGAGAGGGTGATTACCATGCTGGACATCGGCGGGATGATGTGGGGTCACATGTTAAAGTACGAGCAGGGCTAATGATGTATATCTAAAGGGAGGAAAAGTTAAAAGTAAGGCAAGGTTAATAACTTCCAGCTGGCAGATGAGGAGAACGTCAGCAGTAGTTCAGGCAAATGAGAGGAAAAGAAGAGATCACTGACTTTTCCACGCCTGACCTCAACGCTGAACCGTCGAAGCTTTAAGTGAGTTTCTGAGAGATAGAACCACAGAGAGACCAGGAATCCAAAGTGTCATCTCGGGGGCGTTCAAGGTTTGCATGGAGTAAAACACAAACGAGCACATGGCAAAGAGAGTCAAAGAATTAAACACCGTTTTACTGCAAGCCTCTGCGGAGGCCGTGTTTAAATGTGTCTCTGCGCTGAGTGGGCGCACATCCACACCGAGGAGGTAATAGGCGGGGAAGACTTTAAGGAACAAGGCTCGACGTGGGTAAAAGAGTGAGCGGCAAAGACGAGTCTATTAAAAATGGAATTCAAAGAAGACATAATGTGCCTTTTGCTTCTTTACATCCACCCTCCCTGCTCTCCTTACAGCACGTTCATCTTGGGATAATGTTGAATACATCAGCAAAGAAAGTGTTAGGATTTAAAGTGTTGAGCTCTGGAACGTATAAGAATGATCGTTGTTCATCTCGGGGAATCCATGCATGGAACACCAAAATGCTCAAAATTAAATAAATAAATAAATAAAACATTATAAAATAAAAATATTTTTCATTTTTTATTCTTTTATTTCATAATTATGTTTTTCCATAATGGCTTATTTATTTCATAATGCCACTTTTCAGCAGAATGACTTCAGCTATCAATCACCGTCAGAGGGTTGGACCTTCACGCCCACTGGCTGATCCTTCACATCCATTAGTTTTCCTGAATACCTGCTCGCTGGTACAGCTAGTGTTAGTCTTGTTAAATTCAAAGAACTAAAACAGCGAGTCCCCCCGTGTGCACTCCTGTGTGCGATCCCACAGTGACGATCGATTTTTGGCAGTCCATCACTTTTTGTCACGACGCCTGTATCTTCTGAGAACGTAGTCCTCTCAGTTTGGTCTGCTAAAGTTACCTGAGCTGAACGAAGTTCATGCAACTCTGCATCCTTCATGACTGTTGACTAGCAAGTCGCTGCTAGCTGCTACGCTAGCTGTACCAGTGAGCAGGTACTCAGTGAGTTGGTATAAATGAGTCATTATGAAATAAAATAATAAAAATGAAAAATTTTCACATTAATGAGCTTATATTCTTACATGTATTTCATAATTCTTGAAGTATTTATTTAATTTTGAACATTTTGGTGTTCCATATCCATGAGCCTCTCATAATTCTTTGGTTCTCGCTTCAGCCTCATACAGACGTGGATTCGTTCCTACCCTGGAAACCTGTGTTGGAGCATGTGCAAGAACGTACGTCGTGTTGTAAAATAAAGCAGCGGTCGGTGCTGGGATCAGTCCACAGCCCGGGGCTTTAACCCTTCATGGTGAGCTGCGTCAGTGGTGAAACAGCCAGTGTTTTAGTGTTAAGTGGGGGGCTGTAACGGGGGTGGTGGGAGCGTGTGAAGTAACGAGGTCGTGCAGGAGGAGCGTTCATGATTATGCAGAGCTCTGTGACCTTGAGGTAATATTTATGCTTCAGCCAGGACCGTGTGCTCTGCTTCTCCCTGTGGCCCTGAAGGAGCGCATGAGGGAGCTTCGCTGTGACCCCCGCCCCCCCCCCCACGTCTCTCTTTCACACGAACGAGGGCAGAGGTGGCTGAGAAAGACGAGTGGTTGCATGAGAGAGTCCACATAATGCAAGGACTTCACCAAAATACAAACCCGTTCAGTAAAAGTGAGTTAAAGGAGCAGACTCCTCCATCTGCTTCGTTTTATAAATCTGTGTCCAGATTAACCTGAACGTTCACAAACCCACTCACTATTTTCACAGAAAGTTTGTGTTTTCACCTCTGCCACCCAACACCGACATGATTCTGTTGTTTGACTCGTTGAACCCACGTGCAGGCAGAATACAGGACACTCCCTGGTGACAATAAGTCATTTAAATTTATTTTAACACAACTAAACAAAAGCTGACGAGGCAGCAAAAAAATTACTTTTTAAGGAGAAGACAGAGGAGAAGATGACGCCTTGAGAGGACAATCCACCGACAAACAAAGACACAGACGCTGAATGAATAGAGAAACTAACGAGACATGATGACGAACACCTGGGGTGGTTGGAATGTGAGACAGGAGCTGAAGAACCATGAGGAGGAGTAAAGGAACCTCACAAACACGTGACACTTTGGTGTTTTTGTAAGACGGAGCGTGCTCTGTGTTTGTATCTGCTGTGTTTGAAAGTCTGACATCATCACAGCGTCTG
>JARVGQ010001954.1:7628451-7638767 GCA_031762355.1 Hypsolebias martinsi | reverse complement strand
AACACACACAAGACTAAATCTAAGAAAAGGATAGTTTTGTTCACTCATAAAGCAACGTAGATTTGTTTCTAAATAAAGCACTGATTTGTTCGTAGACAAGTGTTAGAATTTTCTTCTTGAAATTTTCTTGACCAGCTTCAAGTCTGTCATATTTCCATTGTTTATTATTTAACTATATAAAAAATCAATGACTGCCTCATATCTCTAGGTACCTTCTCAGCTACGGTAATTTAAAACACCAGCACATGACCATCTTGGCACCGTTACTCAAGGTTCTTTATTGTCATTCGCATCACGTGGTACATGAGGTGAAATGAAATTGTGTACTCAAGGTCCCAGTTGCACTCAAAAATAATAACTACCAATTGTTAGGCTGATAGTCCTCCTTTATCATGTCAACAGCTAGTTCTGGATGTCAACAGCATGGTGCCTGATGGCCGCTTGCTATTCACAGGGGCTGAGTGATACTAGCAAAAAGGAGTGTTTAAACAAGAACAACTTCTGGAAACGTTAGTATTTTTTCAATTTTTACTGGGAATAAAAAGAGAGGTTTTACACAAAAACTAGTTTCCATCCATGCTGTACTTATATCGCACCTTTCTATCTTATCAAGACACTCAAAGCGCATAACACTACAATCTGTGCCCTCATTTACCCATTCATACAGCACTATGAACTATAGTACTATTGCTTTAAAATGATCTTATTTTGATATATATTTATATATACATGTATATTTATATATGTATATAGGAAAAAAGCTATATAGTCTAATATAACAGGAGTGAAATAATGTATTAACAGAAAAGTCCACGTGAAAAAACTGCTATAATTTTGCTAAAAAGGAACAGTTTTTGGTCACAAATGTTTGTTTTTTCCAACACACCAGAACAAAAAGGCAAACCTGACCTTTCAGACACTGCCCCCTTGTGGCAGCAACCTGCTATTACAAGTGGGTGTGTTTGTGAAGCCCATCGAGAAGATGCAAAACTTTTTATTGAAATAAATTTAAATACAAAAATGTTATTCATCCAGTGTTATTGATCTGTGCGTGATTTGTACTGAAAGTCCCACTGACAACCACAAAAATGTTGAATTATGTTGTATTTTCTAATCTAAGAATGAAATTATAGGGTTATTATTTGAAACATTTAAACCGTCAATAGAAGTTTCTAAGACCAAAGTATAAATTACTGAGCACCGAAGAAGTATGTTTTCCTATAATCCATTGTCTTATTGTGCCGTTTCAAAAACATTCAGAGGAAGAGGCGAGTCTCGATTCCGCTGCATCCACTGGAAGAAACGACGGTCACGTGACTCCTGACGTCAGCCACGACATGGCAGCCTCCGGTTTTGTGAACTGAGACACGGTCCGAGCTGGTAAACAAAAAGTTCTTCGATTTTTAAGGCGAGAACCGGTCCCCCAAAGGCACAAGCAGCGGGTTAGTATTCAGTGTTTCACTGCCTGAACGTGTGGGGCTATTTTAATTCAGCTAGCGGGAGTCTGGCGTGAAAACAGACGGCGCTTCAGCAGCATGTCGAGTGTGTTTCCCGACGAGGCAGAAACATTTAGCTGCTGTCTACAGGTCTTCATGGAAGCCACAGGGAAGGCCTTTACCTCGGCCTGTAAAACTTGGTGATAGATGCTACCACACCCAGCACCATGTTCAACGGCGAGACTGAATAAATTAAGTTTGCATTGTACGTGCACAGACATACGCCCACAAACGAACGTGCTGCGGTTTTTCTTTTAAACTTCTTCTTTTTTTTTATTTTTATTAACAAAACAACACTGCTTACACTGCTATCGAATCACAAACTGAATGACCGTGATTCATTTGATGCCAACTTGTAAACAACAACGCATGCAGAGCTTTCAGCCAATAGGAGAGCTCATCGATGTAGCGTGCTGCAACGTGATTGGTCAGTTTTTTTTTTACATCACACAACTGTCTTTAGAAATATACAGTACAGTACTGTATTTAAAAATCGCACAATGTGTCTTGGCCTTTGTTTTAGTTCATTTTTATTTGGAAATTGCGCACATAAATGCCGACTTCAGTCTGTGAGGCTTTTCATCACCCTCCATTAAAGGCAACATGGATGAAATAGTTTTTCCTGATCTGTGTGTGCCATTAACTATGTCAACTGTGCATCTGTTAGCAAAATATCTCATGAATGGATTTTATTGAAAATTTTTGAAAGTGCAACCACTGAATGTACATTTACAACTGATTACCTGTGGTGGCTGAGTGGTTAGAACAGTTGCCCTCCAATGGGAGAGTTGGGGGTTTGATTGTTTCCACCAGCAGTCACATGTTGAAGTGTCCCTGGGCAAGACACTGAACCCCTCATTGCCTCCGATGTGTGTCCCATCGGTGTATGAATGATCTAAAGCACTGATTATTCTTTGTAGAGATCTAATGGAGTGCTGGATGAATGGGTAAATGAGGGCCCAGATTGTGTTGTAAAGAGCTTTGAGTATCTTGATGAGATAGAAAGGTGCTACATAAGTGCAGTCCATTTACCATTTAAAGCAGGAATACAGCTTTAAATGCAAGAGTTACAGTTCCAGGCCTCAATCAGCCAACTTGTTAACACACCTCTGTTGTGCGCACACCAAGAACTGTCCAAGCACAGTACTTCCCCACCTCAGAGTTCTCCCTTTTGCATTCCTCACTTTATCAGCGTTAACGTGCATGTGACATGCATATCCACAAATCCAAAAAGTGGAAGAAAATATTAACATCCATCCATCCATTATCTTCACCAGCTTCTTCCTTATTGAGTCACGAGGGTCTCTGGTGTTCATGTCCAGCAGTTGGATATTTGTCATAATGCACATTATTTTACACATTTTGTCACATAACTGGTTTAATTTCTTTTCAACTTGGTGCAGCTGAAGTGAAACAGGAAGTGACATCAAAGAGGAACTCTTTAAAAGAGGAACTCCTGGTCTTTGTTTACTGAAACAATATTTGAACTCTGATAGTGACTCAGGAGATTTTTTTTTTTTTTTTTTTTTGCTATTTTTCATTTCACAGGCACTTTAAATATGAATTATTTCTGGTGTTTTTAAATCGATTCAGACTCATGCAGCACATGCCTGCATCACAGTGCGTCAAAAAATAGATTTCATGTTCAAGTGCAGTAAGTATAATAACAATGAACCCCACTGAGACTACAGATAACCTAATAAATCCTTTAGTTTTTCATAACTGATGCTTAAAACAATGGTTCAAATATTTCAAAATGAAAGAATGCAAACCATTATGATTCTAGCTCTTTGACGGACTGCAACGTGTGGTTCTGGGAAGCACGGTGGAACAGTGGTTATAGGAGCTTAAAGCTTTTCCTTTAACGTACAAATGAATGGTTGTGATGAGCTCAGGTTTTAGTGTCAGCAAAAGATTCAACTCAGTCTACAGGAGTTTAGATGTAAGACAGTAACATAAGTCAGTGTGATCATGGAAACACACAAGTGTCTGCTCACACACACTTGTACCCGTGTGTGTGTGTGTGTGTGTGTGTGTGTGTGTGTGTGTGTGTGTGTGTGTGTGTGTGTGTGTGTGTGTGTGTGTGTGTGTGTACACTGGTGGCAGCAGTAGCACACGGTCATCTCTGAGCTGTGAAACAGAATCAGGGTGTGTTTTCCTCTGTGCAGTGTGTTCTAAGGGTTAACAGGAAGCTGCTTTACAAACAGTCAGGTCGGGAAGGTGGCTCAGCATCCAGAGCGCTGTTGAGACATTTCAGGATGACCTTTCATGTCTGTTCTCATCAGAGTAAGAGGACCAACAATTACTCATGTCGCCTTGAGGCTGTGTGCACATCTGCATGGTGGCGCATGGGTGTTTGTGAGTGTGTGACGCTTGCATGACTCTCACAGACAGGCTGCCTGACATCAGAACATCACACTGATGAACTAGATAACACGCCAAGTGTCTGATATCTGTCACCTGCAACTTTACTCTGATCAGACAGAAACGAAACGTCCAGAATGGTTCACTGGAGCTTCAGTTGTTTAATTCAATAAACAGAGTTTCTACATGTGAGACTGAGTGTGCACGGTGCGATGATCTCAGAAGAACAAAAAGAGCTCTCCAAAGTAAAACACAAACTTTTAGGTTTGACCACTTGATCAAAATTGAATCATTAATTACAGATGAATAAAAATATGTAAACCTGATCATATAATGTGCCATTTGTCGTTGTCATTTTTGTTTATAAAGCACATTTAAATCAGCGTAAGTTGGACCTAAGTGCTGTTGAATATAACTACGCAAACAGAGCGTAATAAAACAATAAATAAAGCTAAAAGAATTTAAAACAGAACAAAGTAATAAAAACAACTTGTTAATCGAAGCAATAATATCTTTAGGACATAACTTTTTCAAAATATTAAGGAGACAGACTGTTACAAGACTGTGGTGAGACCAACTAAATTGTATGGTCTGGAGACAGAGACACTATAAATGATAAAAAGGCAGGAGACAGAACTGGAAGTGGCAGCAATGAAGATGTTGAGGTTCTCCTTAGGAGTGACAAGGATGGACAAGGTTAAGAATGAGATCATCAGAGGTACAGCACAGGTTGAACAACTGGGAGATAAAGTTAGAGAGACCAGACTGAGATGGTTTGGACATGTCCAGAGGAGGGACAGTGGGTATACTGGTAGAAGAACGTTAGAAATGCAGATGTTAGGAAAGAAGACAAGGAGGGAGGCCAAAGAGGAGATATATGGATGTAGTTAGAGAGGACAATGGAGGTAGTTGGAGTGAGGACAGAGGATGCAGAGGACAGAATGAGAAGGAGGATGACTTGGTGTGGAGACCCTGAAGAGGAAAAAGTTGAAAGAAGAAGATTACAGTTAACGTATGTTCAACTGAATGGATTTCATGAAACTTACAGAAAAAATATACAGTAAAATGAACGTAGAAAACACAAAAGGTCTGGAACTCTGCCACATTCATAGATATGGAGCTAAACATTTTGGTGGCAGTAGGTGAGCATTGTCTGATGGAGCTCAACAAACTGTGACATTTCTGCTTTAAACTTCAGCAATAACTGTTGGAGTTAACCCAGAACACCTGGACATATTTTAATAAAACTTTCAGAATGTAATATTTTGAGACACGGCTACAGCTGATGAACGTTTGGAGTCAACCCAGTTGAAGATGGCCACCACAGCTCATCAACCTTAGCCTAACTCAGTCAGTTGTACATGATGCACCATATCACTTTAAGAAGATGACTTCATTTCTCATCATAAAGTGATCTTAGTCTAAAACTCTGGAATAAAAGGCAGGAGGTAAAACTTTGTGCTTAGGATTGCCCCAGCTTCACGGTCAAGGTCACAAATCAAGGTCAATGTTAAAACAAGGTTTCACTTGTCTGGACTGTAACGTCTGATCTGCTCAAGAAAATTTATCAAAACTTAAAATGAACTTGCATCACCACTACACAGCATGTCGTGTAATCTTAATCATCCCTGCTTCAAGGTCAAAGTTAAAACAAGTTTTTTGCTTGTCCATGCCACCATTTCTGATCGGCTCAAGAGCATTTAAATAACTTGATACACATTTTTCCACAACTAGACAGCATGTTGAGTAATGCTTTCACTATACCAGTTTTAATGTAAAGGTTGCAAATCAAGGTCAAATGTTATACATGGAATTTACTTGACTGGGTCATTGTTATAGATTGCTGTATTGCTTTATAATAGATTGTTTGCGGGTGTACAATGTGCCATATGGGATACTCTTGTTTATTTTTTCATAACATTTCAAAATAACAAATGAAACCCACTGAGGTATCATTTTTATACGCTTGTCAAAGGCAGACATAATGTGACATACAGGTAATCGCCACCTGTACATCCTCACGTCTGTAAACTTTCTCTTGTCCTGTGCATAACTTCTGATCTGCTGGAGATAATTTAGTGGAACTTCATACACATATGCATCATAGGAGTACCTTGTCCACTTTTCATCACCCCAGCTCTAACGTAAAGGTCATAAATTAAGGTAAAAGTTACAAAAAGGTCTTTGCTTGTCCAGGCCATTGCTGTATAAATTTGTTGATTTTTCTCTCTTTATTCCCAAATTGTATGAAGATTTATTATTAACATATTTGTTCTGCTTCATACATTTTTTGGATTTTTTTTTTTTTTTGCTATAATTTTTTTACATTATTACCTTTTACTGACAGGCGAAGGCGGAGGATAAAGTTTTTGTCTGTCTGTTAGCAAAATATCTCATGGGCAATTGGACAAACTTTATTGAAACTTTCAAACATTATTCATTGGCTGTATATCTACGGCAGATTAATGGAGTCAGCCTGATTCAAGATGGCTGTCACAGCTAGTTGAAAATACAGCAAAGGCTAAAAATTCAACAAATTTCACAGAAACAGAGCTAAAACATGGAGTAGTTGTAGCTGAGACCCATTACCAATGTCTACTCTGAGGGCTGGTCATTACTCTCTTGGCAGTCCATCGATTTCGATTGAGACTGCACTGTGATGGTTTATGGCTGGCGTGATCAGTAGTAGGCTGTTAGGACTGCTTTTGAGCTTCAAAAATGTCTACAGTGATGACATTGGAGTGATGTCTGTACCAGTAGAGTGCCCATTGCTTTCTCTGATAGACCTTTTGTCTTTTATTTTCAAAATTTTTCCTTGGCCTTGTGAATAGACCACCTCCATCTTTTTCTGTCTTCTGCGTCCTTCAGGATCAGGGTTGATTTCGCAGGCTTTTTAGATGTTTCGGGACATATTTGTAGTGCAGTTTCTGTCCACTCTGTGTTCTAATTCTCTGCCAGATCTCTCTGTACAGCACCATCATTGGCAAACCTGAGTCTGGCATTCTCTTCACATGTTCTGAGCACCTCAGTTGTGATGCAGTGGTAAGTGTCTCTGTACTGATATAGTTTGCTTTCTTCAAAACTTCAATATTAGGGGTCCTGTCTTGGCACCTGATATGCAGGAGTTGACATAGATGTCTCAGTTGTGTTGTTAGTTTCTGCAGGTGATTTCTGTAGAGTAGCAAAATCTCAGTTGAGTAAAGCAGAGCAGGAAAGATGGCTGTTTTACACCTTAATTTTTGTGGCCAGTTTGATGTAATATCTAGACCAGTGTCTTTTGTGAAGAGATTCAAAAGCTTTATTTGCTGCCTGGATATGTTGACCTCCTTCAAGTTCTGATGAGCCTGAGGGTGTCACAGTCCTTCTTAGATAGACTAACGATTCTGCATTTTTTAGAGCTGCTCTGCTGCCAGTGGATCACTACTTGGTGGTTCGTACAACAATTCAGGCTTTGAGACAGTACATTTTCAAGCTAGACAGTATTCCAGCACTTGAAAAGTCATCCCCAATCTTCTGCATGTGTTTGGGATAAGTTGCTACAAGAGCTGAGTCATCGGCGTAGAGCAATCCCTGAATAGATGTGACACTGGTTTTGGTGGTAGCTCATAAATATGCAAGCTTAAAGAGTTGGCCATCCACACGAGCTCTGATGTAGACTCCTTTTGTGAGATCAACGGCCGTTGTGTCCAGGACAGCTGACAGGTACAAGGGGAATTGTTGGTGCCAGCACAAAATCTTGTTTGACTTCATGCTTGATTTCAAAGCTGTTGCTTGTGTCGCCTCCAGTAGACACTTTCCCAGTCACGGAAGAGTCTCATCATTGCACGTAGTTTTAGTGGGAAGCCTATAGCCTCAAGAATTTTCCAGAGTATTTTTCTGTCAATTGTATCAATGCTTTGGAGAAGTCAACAAGTGATGTTGAGTGGCTGATGTTCCTCAGTTGCTTTCTGCTGTAGCTGCCTCAGCGTGAAGATGTCGATTGTGGATCTTCCATCTCTGAATCCACATTGACTATGGTAGCACTTGCTCTGACAAGGTCTTCACTCGATTCATATGCACACAAAAAACAACAACAAAAAAAAAGAACTGGACAAAGTGTGTTGGAGAAGGGGCAGGATGAAGCAAGTAGCTTATCTAGTCCTGTCACTCCTTACAGCTCTGCATAAATAATCAGATCTCATAAAATATGAGCATCTACAATTTCATGCTATTGTGCTAGCAATATTGTCCAATCACAAAAGAATTGTTGTTTTACTATCATATTTATAAACATTTATAAATATACTTGCATATAAACACAGACATACTGTACACAATTATGCAACTAAATACAGTACTATTAGATGTATGAGTTCATAAGCATACATTTATACATTATCCACATTATGTGAATATATAAAATACAAATGTACATATAATCCTAAGCTTTAAACATAGCATATGTATACCCATACACACTCATATATAAACACATCATTAATCCCACTTTTCACAGATGACTTTCCATTAATCCATTTTATACCCTCCTGTATACGGTACCTGTTGTATCCTTTTATACCTGTTTGCAACTGCTCTTAAAACTTTTAAGAGTTGGGTGTGTCATTGGTTGTTTAAACTTTAAATTCCCTCTTAAAGCATATCCTCCATCTTTTACTGTAAATTAGTCTTGAATATTTAATGGCAATATATTATTTCAAGCTTTAAATAAAAGCTGAGCATTTTAAAACTTTACCAAGTCCATGAGTTTTAGAATATTTGATTTTAAAAACAAATCATTTGTATGAGTTTGACATCCTGTATGGTTCATAATTCTTATAACTCTTTTTTGTAACTTGCATAACTTTTATAAGTTACTTCTGTATGTGTTTCACCAAACTTCAACATAATAACACAGATGTGGAACAACAATAGCATAGTGTGTAATGATTTTTGATTCACGATGTACCTGGTTTAATCATTACTCCTATTGTTCTTGCAACATTTGAAATCAGATACCTTATGTGAGATTTCTAGCTGAGCTTATGATCTATTAATCTATATAAGAAGTGATATTCAAATACCTGTTCTATATTTACATGATCAATTTCTTGCTTAGTCTGTATTATTTTTCCAGTTTCCAGAAAGTGGTGAAATTGTCATATAAATTTAGCGATACCTTGTTTTTAATGAACCAATATTTTTAATTTACTCATTTCCCTCTCAAGCATTTCTACAAAGTAAAAGCTGCTGCAGGTTGTCCAACAGACAGTGCACAAAACATTTGTGTCGTCCACAAAAACAATAAACAGTAATTTAGACTCCTTACAAATTTTATTTAGGCAGGTTAATCCCATTGAGCCTTGAGGACACATTTACAAGAGAGACTTGGAAATACAAATATACAAATACCATTTATGTACAGTGTAAACAGTTTTTGCCCCAAAACAGACCCTTGTGGAACATCACAAGTAATGTCCAAGTATGATGACATGTGGCGTCCTATTTACACAAACTGTTTGCAAATAGTAATGCGTATAATTTTTTTTAACTAGTCAAGACCACCCCCGACCTCATATATCACCATCTTGTTAATTAATTAATGTCATTATTAATATAAGATATAACTTTATTGACCCCACAGGAATTGGAATCAAATGCTTTTTGTAAGTCAATGAAAATTCCAACTGTAAAGTCTGTACATGGAGATATGTTTTCTATTAATTCTGTAAGTGCCATGCTGTTTGAAACCCATATTGACTATCCATTATTGAAAATTGTGATAATGCTACTGGTCTATAATTAGTGAACAAATGTTTATCCCCAGCCTTATATAATGGGATAACTTTAGCTACTGTCATTATTTCTGTAAATAAACCTGATTGAAACGAAGATTAAAGATCCTCAACAATTTCTTCAATTACTTTCTTGACTAAAGCCACATCAATAACCTCCCAGTCTGTTGAAATATTATTCTTGCATTTTGTCTTTTTTCAATCGTGTCTAAAATGCATTAGCATCAGAAATGTTTGTAATGTTGGGGGAACATACTGGTTGGGGGTGTTTGGGGATCCTCCCCCATAATATTTTGAACAAAATGGATGCCATTTCCTGCATTTTGGTGTATTTTAACGGGTTGTTAAACATATGTTTACCTTCATATGTAAACACTTGGTTCAATAACTTCCCTCTCAACAACTGTGGCACTATCATAGCGCTAAGCTAGCGCACAACACAGAGGTGTCTACACCTCCTCCCCTTGCCCTGTCAAGTGACATGACTAGAGAAAACACTGCATGCCGTGTGGTAAGTTGTAAATTACCAGGAAAACTGGATTTTTAGTGATTTGAGTATTCTGTTATTAATCAAGTGGAATGGATCATTCACAAAGATATTGAGACAGTACTGGGTGAACTAATATTTCATGGTAAATGTGTGTGTGTGTGTGTGTGTGTGTGTGTGTGTGTGTGTGTGTGTGTG
>JARVGQ010001954.1:7597616-7608517 GCA_031762355.1 Hypsolebias martinsi | reverse complement strand
TTTTCTCCCTCTCTTTTTGAATTGTGCATGTGTTCAGTGTTGAATTATTTTAATTAAACTTCTGTTTTCAAGTTTACGGTTTTTCGTTTGTCATTAGAGATATGTTGTGTTGGAACAATTAAATCACTTTTTGTCTTGGGTTAAATTTAAATAATAAATAGGTCAGTGCTTTTACTGACTACATTACTACATTTTCACAGGAAATGTAATTTCTCTACTTTGACATTTATACAGTTTTGTTTCGTGTTTGCATGCTGGTAAAACACTCAGCAGTTACTGTTTAATTATTTAGGCTGCAGCATAAATTACTGCAGGTGTAATGTGGATTTAGTGCTACACTTTTGTTTTTCACCACACTATACTGTACATACCACTTTATTTATAAAGCACTTTAAACAGTGACAGTGCACACCACAGTGCTGTACAGGGACAGACAAGCACAGAGCAACAGATTACAGAACAGAAAACTAAATATAGAAACAAGAATAACAACAACAACAACAAAAAACAATAGAGGATAACAACAACAACATGATCAGCACAGATCACACAGTGAGGAAAGCCAGGGAACAGCAGTGTGTTTTAAGTGAGATTTAAAAACTGTGAGGGAGGGGCCTGTCTGACAAGCAGAGCTAACTCGTTCCAGAGTCTTGGGCCTGCGACAGAGAAGAACCTGTCACCTCTGCACTTGAGACAGGTTCCTGGAACTGTGAGGAGCAACTGGTCTGCTGACCTGGGAGAACGTGTTGGGACATATGGCTGCAGCAGATCAGTAAGATAGGAGGGGGCAGAGCTGTTTAGTGATTTATAGACATACAAGAGCATTTTGAATTGGATTCGAAGGTGAACCGGTAGCCAGTGCAGGGAGGACAAAACGTGTCTAATGTGCTCTCTTTTGCTTGTGCTGGTTAAAAATCGGGCTGCCGCATTTTGGGCCAGTTGAAGTCCAGCTATGGAGGTCTGACTGATACCAAAAAGGATTAAGTTACAATAGTCTCCCTGAGTTGTTCAGATTTCTTGATCAAGGTTCCTGGTTGCAATGGCCAGCCCTTTAGCCGGAGTGGCTGCCGGCTTTTGACGGGGGGTCAGCTGTGGTAGTGTGTGTGATCGTTGGTGGTGTAGGGCAGTGGTGGGGGGTGCTGTTTGTGTGGTGGGGTGCGTAGGTGGCATGTCGGGGCTTCTCTGGGCCTGTGGTGCAGGGCTCTTGGTGTGCTGGGCCAGCCTTCCTTGACTGTAGCTCCCTGCTGCTCTGGCCCCTGGCCTGGTTTGCGGTCACTGTCGGGTGAATGGGGCACATGGTCGGCCCGACAAAGGCTCTGTTGGGCTGTCTGTGTGTGCCTGTTTATGTCTCAGGTTGAGTTTTTGGTGGTCCCCTCTCTTGGATCAATTTGGGCCCCCCAACATTTAATGTGAGGTCTACTTCTCCCGGTCGCTCCCCCCTCCGGTGGCGGGCCCCCTGCCACCAGTGCATTGATGGCTCTCTGCATTGGGGCTGGGTGATTGGGTGTGTGCCGGACCACCCTGGCGGCTGCTTGCTGAGTGCCACAATGCCAAACAGGACAAGGGGAGAAAAATAATATACTAAAGCAGTTTTGTGTTTGATCAACAGCAGTTGTTATTTGTTCTATCAATTCCATAAGAGCCACTTATGTAGAGTTATTTGCTCTAAACCCATATTGACTGCTACTTAGAATATTATGTTCAGCAATAAATTGATCTAATCTGATCACAAATAATTTTTCTAAAATTTTTAAAAACTGGTAACAAGCATATTGATCTATAATTATTGAACACACATTTCTCACCATTCTTTTAAAAAAGGAACTACCTTGGCTACTTTCATATTGTCTGGAAATATTCCATTAGAAAATTATAAATTACATTCATATGTAAACGGCTCAATAACATAACTCATTATGTCCTTTACAAACATCATATCCATGTCCACTCAATCTTTTGATTTCTTGTCTGCATTTTTTTTTACAATATCCATTATTTCTTCTTTATCATACCATACCATACCCTACCATACCATTTTATTTATAGAGCACTTAAAACAGTTACAAGGCCAACCAAATTGCTGTACAAACAAACAAACAACAGGCAACACATAGGCAACATACAAAATGATGTAAAAAAACAGAATATAGACATAAAATCCTTGCAAATAATAAGTATAAAGACCAAACACAGATCATCTGTTGTTGAAAGCAACGGAATAGTAGTGGGTCTTTAAACTGAATTTGAAAACTGAGAGGGAGGGGGCCTGTCTGACAAGCAGAGGTAACTCGTTCCAAAGTCTTGGGCTTGCTACAGAGAAGGCCCTGTCACCTCTGCGCTTAAGACGAATTCCTGGAACTGTGAGAAGTAACTGGTCCGCTAACCTCAGAGAACGTGGTGGGACATAGGGCTGTAGCAAATCAGAGAGATGGGGTGGGGGTGGTGGGGTCGAGACTGTTCAGCGATTTGTAGATATACAGGAGAATTTTTATCTGGATTCGAAGATGAACTGGTAGCCAGTGCAGGAGGCCAAGACTGGTGTAATGTGCTCTCTTTTGCCTGTACTGGTTAAAAATTGGGCTGCTGCATTCTGGACCAGTTGTAGTCGTGCAGTGGTGGTCTGACTGATACCAAACAGGAGTGAATTGTAGTAATCAAGCCTAGATGTAATGAATGTGTGTATTACTGTCTCCAGGTTATTTTTGGATATTAGCCAGTCGCCTCAGCTGGAAAAAACAGGATTTAACCATCATGTTTACATGACTGTTGAGTTTCATGGAATGATCCATTATCACTCCCGTATGTAACATTTGATATGTGCTGAATTCTTAGGCCTTCTCTGAAGGCATTGAAGGCCTTGAGGGTTCTCCACCAGTGGTGATGCAGACACTGTCTAAAAGGTCTTATAGGTGATGAAGGGTGTGGAGAGCTTTAGATGCAGAGGGAAGTGGGCCTAAAACACTCAGGCTCTTTCAAAGGTTGTAGTTCTGCAAAAATACAGAGATGTAATTAGCCGGTGCATGATACAGCAGGTGAATGAGGTTCAGTTTTCACAGAACAAATGTCCATGAAATGATCATCAGCATATAGAAGTGTAGAAACTCATATTTATTCAGCAGCACGACTTTTGTTTCTTTCACACTACAATTTTAAAACAAGCACTTCTCACTTTTTAAAATTATTGCCCATAATTTTCTACAAACTCAAGCTGAAGACGAACCTCCTTGGAGTCTGTTGAAAGAAAACCTGTCACATGCTCCACACAACAGAGACATCACAACCTGGAGGACAGCTGGAAGAAATCTTTGGTGTCCCAGCAGAGCTTTACGTCCTCGACGCAGCAATCAGGTCTGGGCTGCCCTGGTTGACCTTTTCAAACCGTGTGAACGTTCAGATCTGGTCTCTGTGCTGGCACAAGCTCAAAGAGGTGCACAAAGAACCAGCTGTAATACACAAGCTGAGCCATCCCTGATCCATTTGTTTTACAGTCCCGTGAGAGCGTTTTGCATTAGGTTGATTCAAATATCCAGCATGAAGGCAGAACAGAGACGCTGCACGATGCTTTTAAGAATGATAAATGAGTGTTGTAATGCACCTGCTCTCAGGCTGACAGGGTCAGGTGGAACTTTCAAAATGTCTTACTCTTTCTGCACCAAACTGCCTCCCTGGCTTTTCCCCTCGTGCCAGACAGAGAACATTTTTTGGCTTAGCAGACGTGCACACTCACATGCAGACCTCCCCAAAAACCTTTCAGTCCAAGCCAAATGAGGTAAATCTGAATACAATGCCATTAAAATGTGCAGTGAGTTCCATTAATAATGAATTAATGACAAAGCTCTTGTTAGATAAAGCAACACGTTCTGTCTGTGCTCACTGATTTCAAAGATGTGTGGCTCGTGACTGTGCACAGGTCAAGCAGCATGGCTCAAAATGATACTATAGATATTAATACTAAGAGGAACCTCCTCATTATGCAATTATCTAAATGGATTTTAGAGCCTATTGTTTTTATTTCTGCATTTGCCTTTATGCTTTGCATGTCTGTGTGTAAAAGTACACTGAATACAAATATATTCTTCACTAGAGCAGAGAAAAATATGCACAAAGAGCAAAAACACACTTATTTGAGCAACTTAAGATTCACATACATCTGTTGTCTCTTCACGTTTGCATGGAAAATGCTGGTGAAGATTCTCAGTCATCCAGGACATGATACATTCAAAAAACATTCAACACAAAAACAACTGGACTTTATTTGTAAGAGAAGAAGAAGAAACAACTGGACTTTATTTGTAAAAGAAGAAGAGCGAAACGTCTTCTGTTACAAATAAAGTCCAGTTGTTTTTGTATTGAACGTTTTTTTGAATTTCCATGGAAAACTCCCGAGTGCTGCTTTGGGAGTCACTTTGCTGCCTGGACTCTCCCGTCAGCTCATCTGATCTGACATCCTTTTTAAAATGGATTGAGGAGACGATGCGACTTGACCAAAACAGAAACGGAGTCCCGTCTATGAATAAATGATTTCTAATCAAGGATGTCGGTGCACAAGCGATGATGCCCTCCTATTACTGTTTTCAGATTCCGTCACAATTTTTCCATTTACTCCTCCTTCCATGGCTTTGAAAGAACCGGAGAAAAGAATGCATCAAAACACACAGCTTGACTGAGAACACGGAGCTGTGATGTTTGGTAGAGTTACTGTGACAACATCGATGCAATACTCAAAAACTGTGCATGGAGTCACGGCAACGTGAGTTTGAGAAAAGTCGGCTCAGTTCATAACTCCTGCTCGAGAAAACTATTCTCACTTTTTCTTACATAAAAGGAGCTGCACTCGACAGCAGGAGAAGATTTTAAACTTTTTTTTTTAACTTGCAAGGTCAGATTTTCAGGACAGGTTACACAGCAAGTACACATAGATATACAGGAAGTACATACAATTTACAGGAAGCACATACAATATACAGGAAGTAACAGATATACAGGAAGTGCACATATGCAGCAAGTACTGTACACACAGATGTACAGGAAGTACACACAAACATACAAAAAGTAAGCACAGATATACAGGAAGTACACACATATATACAGAAAGTACACACAGATATACAGGAAGTACACACAAATATACAAAAGTAAAAACAGATATGCAGAAAGTACACACATATATACAGGAATTACACAGAAATATACAGGAAGTACACACAGATATACAGGAAGTACACATATATATACAGGAAGTACACACAAATATACAAAAAGTAAACATAGGTATATAGGAAGTACACACAGATATACATGAAGTACAGATATGCAGGAAGTACACACATATATACAGGAATTACACACAAATATACAAAAATTAAACATAGGTATACATGCAGTACACACAGATACACATGAAGTACACTTAGTTAGACATGAAGTACACATAGATTTACAGGAAGTACACACAAGTATACAAAAAGTAAACACAGATATACAGGAAGTACACACAAAATACAAAAAGTAAACATAGGTATACAGGACGTACACTCAGATATACAGGAAGTACAAACAAACGTACAAAAATTAAACACAGATATAGAGGAAGTACACACGACGACCAGTCATGACAATCTGTCACGAGCCGTGTGTGAAACTTGTTGTTGTACTCGTATCAGTACAGCCTCATTCAGCTCTCTCTGCTAACAGTTAACATTGTCAGGCATCGTCATTAAAATCATCCATAAACTTTGACACAAAATTTCTTAACAGCTTCACAGAAGAAACGTTCAGTTTCATCATGTCACAGAAAGTTGGACTTTAAACAGCTGGACTGGCCTTTAATGGTTTTTACAACAGCGCAGGTTACGTTTTATGATTTTTGACATATTTATCCCATAATCTTCAACCTTACTGAGCCCTGCAAGGAACACTGGAGGCAAAAATAGTTGTATTTTTGTGAGGTCCTGATGCACTTTGTGTCAGAATCTGCGTCCTCATCTGGCTTTATTACAAAAACCTCTTCATAATTACAGGAGGAATCTGCCACAAACTCAAACCCCTAAATGTTAGTTATTCTCTGTTTGTTGTGTGGGGGGCCACGGTTCTTTGCAGAGAAGAAAAGAACAAGCAAACATCTCCACGATTACAACTAAACATAATCTGAAGGAAGTATAAATTAGAGCACTTGACTGTTAAGAGTGATGCCCTTTGTTGGAATGAACAAACAGTTTTATACTAGTCAAGAACATGGTGCGTTAGGTTACGACACCAGTCAAGTGTTTTTAAATTAGAGTTTGCACATATACAATCGTTTTACATTTTGAGCTGATATCTTTGGTTTGTTGAAATGAAGACACCAGGTGGAGAACAATAAAAACTTTTCTTCTGAGCCACAACCTCAACAATAAAACAACAACAACACTCAAATAAACATTACATTTAAAACAATTTAAAAATAATAAATTAAAAGGTGCTACCATTTCACGTATACTTGGTGGAATTTCATGCCAAATCAACTAAATCCACTTTTCCTGTTTAGTGGGGGTCCCGACAGAGGGGACACATGTTCTGTGGAGGATATTTACCTCAGGGCTTGCACTGAAGGAAACTTAAAATCTATTTAAATTTTATTCTAAACTAAAGTCTTGTCAGTGAAATTAAATAAAATCTCGGATTCTTGCAGAAATGCATTGGAATTATTTTGCCTCCAATAAACCTTGACTTCAGTGATGACATCACAAACTCTAACGTTTGTAGACTAGTTTTATTTCAGTCTTCACACTGTTTTTAGTTATCTACCAAAGAGGGCATTTAGAATACCCCTCATCTGTCTGTCCGTCCGATTGTGCACATTGTGAGCTGAGCAACGTGAAAAATAAGTCAGGGACTGACTTCCATTTTGGTGTGTGGCTGCATCAGGGTGTAAGAAAGGTCCCTATCAGAAACTGGGTTGCCACGTCAAAATCCAAGATGGCCACCATCATATAAAATATGTAAACTGGATACCTCAAGCCTTTGAAGAAACTATTCTTTTTAGTCTTTATATTTCTTAAAAGTATAGTTTCAAAGGCTTGGGGTGGCTGAAGGTTAAACCATAGGGGCCAAGGTCACCCCCTCACCCCCAATATGCCTCCACCATTGTGATATAATGTCTCCCTCCACTCACCAGGATCCATCACTTTGTGCTACTTCAGAGAAAAATAATCCCCCCTCTGTTCTTCTCCACAGTGTAACTCTTACTTGAATATCTTGCACCAAAAACATTGAAGTTTACGTTATTCTCTGTTCAGTTCCTGTCCAGAAAAACACTCATGTCCAAAACTACAAACATTCAAAAATCAGACCCCTCAGCGACGGGACCATCGGAGTACCGCTTGTTTATATGTCCAATTATAGTTTTATTTGTCACTCCTGCTGTAGAAAACATTTATTTTCCTCTCCGTCTTTGACATCCATCGTGTTTGAGTAAAGATTAAAAACTAGAAGTGACCCCCCCACAGATGATATTGAATTATTATTTGCAAGAGTGAATGTTTAATTTCTGCATAATGGGTATTGATCATTTTCGATCCACGTACGGCCTGGGGCCAAACGTTTTGAATCTTATGGTTTTTGCGTACAGCGCTCTGTAGCGTTGTCCAGAGGGGAGCTGGGAGAAGATGATGAACCCTGACCCTGACCCACTCCCTCCCTCTGGAGGTGTACAGGTTCTGTTCAGAGGGCAGGTGTGGACCCGTGGACCTCTGTTCACTGGAGTCTAATACATTTCAGGTTCACAAACACTGACGGCCACGTTCTCTTTCCACTTCCAGTCTGGATTTATGTATTTATTTTTATTGTCTGCAGAGGAATTTCTTTGTGGCTTACCTGCTTTTCTGTCTGCCTGTTTGATAAAGAGTGCTGCCAGAACGTAAAACACAGGTGTGTGGTTACCATGATGTCCATAATGAGACATTTCCTCTGATCTTGGTTTTTCTTATACTCATAATATTGTTATACAATTCCAACATCAAAATGTTTGTGCGTCAAATAATAAACCCCAAATTTATATTTGACGTTACAGAAGCTGCATCAACTGTATGCATGCATTTCAAAGCTTATTCAGAACTATCTTATATTTCACTTTAAATCAAAGTTGCTCACAACAGTGGTGATTTTAGCCTTTTTATGGGGGTGCTCAAGAGCCCCTAAATTTTAACTCAACACCTCTGAAAAATAAAGAAACCATCATTATGATTTTGTAAGGAAGCTGCGTTGTCAAACCTTAGATTCACCAAAGTATTTAAGAAATATGGATTAAATGACGACAGTCTTAACCAGGACAATGTAATCTATGATTTTTTATTATTTTTTTATACAAGTCGTGCCACCTGTCATTCAGTCCAGGAAGCACGTCAGCAACTGACCAACCAGCGACTTCAATTTGTCCTGAAGTGAAACGCCCCTTACCTGCAGGAGTTCCACCCCCTTTTCCTCAACATTGAAACAGTTTTGCATTATGAACGCTTTGTGGTCTTAGAGATTTAGTGAAAAATCATCGGAATAAATGTTTAAATGTTGTCAGTGGAGAACATGTAATTCAGACTTGTTACCCTGAGTGTTTAAAGGGTGGAATACAGTTTATTACATTTCCAAAACCTAAACAGAGTCTGAAAAATGTAAAAGTTGATAAAGGACATTGACTGACTTTATGATCAGCTGATTACAACAGTTATAAATAGGGTCTGGATGATATGGCCAAAACTTTTATCACAATACGTATATTTGTTAATTTCGGTCGATAGTGATATAATTCTGACATCGATATGAACAATATAAAAGCCTCAGAAAAACTACTAACTATAGAAATAAATTAATGTTCACCTTTTATTAGTATTTAACCTAAAAAAAAAAAAAAAAAAAAGGAAATCTGCATCAAATAAACATAAAATTCTCAACTTTGTCATTATTAATAGTTTTAACTTTAAACAACAACTTTAAAATTGACAGCATTGAAATGAATAGTTAATGAAATAAAATTTTTGGGTGTCGTTATTGATGAGAAGCTGACATGGAAATATCATGGAAATTACTTAAGAGTAAAAATAACAAAATCAATTGCATTACTGTATAAAGTAAAAAAAATTTAATGACAATATTGTATAATTTAATGATTGTACCATATTTAATCTATTGTATTTAAGTTTGTGGAAAAGCATGCAAAACAATTACAAATCCTATTTTTATTTTACAAAAAATAGCTATAAGAATTATTAGTAGGAAGTGCTATGGTCACTCAACAAATACATTATTTCATCAGTTGAAATTATTAAAAATTTATAATTTGGTTGAACATAGTATTTTACAAGTCATGTATAAAGCTAAAAATATTACTCCCAAATACAGTATATTCAATTAAAATTTGTTGGGGGAAAAAAAGAGTCAATATATACCTTGAGAACGGACATGTTTGTAAAACCTCATTTAGAACTAGTCTGAAGGAGCTGAGTTGTAAATCAGGGAACAAGATTGTGGAATTGACTTGATATCACCATACACATTTATAAAACAATTTATATGTTTTAAAAGATGATTAAGTTAAAGTTGTTGTGAAGGTATAGTGCAGGTGAAAGATACCTGAAGTTTTTAGTTTTCAGTTTGGAGATTGTTCAAGTGAAGGTTGTTGTTTGTTTGTAGTTATTATTATTATTTTTTTAATAAGGGGCAGATATAAGATTTTTTTCATCTTTCTGATGAATTTGTTTTATTTTGAATGAATAAATGAATTTAAAAAACATTCAGCGCTGGAGGTGTTGTTTCAGGGACACGTTGGTTCAAACTTTATTGTGCTTCATCTTCTGACTCTCATCATATTCTATCGTGTGGAAACTCTTCAGATGAAACAAGTTAGATGTTTCCACCCTAGTTGGAACGACTCTCCATCACATTTTACAGCATAAAGAGACAAAGTAGGACCTTGCTGCAGCAGAAACCTGTAGTTTAACAGATCTTAGAAAGCCGAACCACTTCCACACCGGTAAATTAGTCTTTCCTCTCTTATTAGTGATGTCATATATTTCTCTTTGCTTGTGAAACTTTGTTCAGTCACATTCTGACGGTCATGGACACTCGTTTTGAATTGAAAATTTAACATGCGTTGGAGATTACCTTAGCTTAGCCTGCTACCGCTAACACCTGCTGGACTCAAACTCTGTGTAACATCTATGTCACCACGCACTTACGTATTTGTGTCACAGCTTTTTCTGTCGGGGTTGAAACTGAAGCAGCCACTTCAACCTGAACAGAAAAAAAGAAAAGCACCAGTGAAACGCTGTAAAATCCTATTGAAATATCGAAAATATGCTTAAAACTCATATCATCGTTATTGAATAAAAGTATATCGCGAGATATATCGATATCGAACTATTGTCCAGCACTAGTTATAAACAGGAAGTACATGTTCATCTGTATGAAGGTAACTACAGGTAAATCCTCCATTTTCTATCACATTTACATTGCATGCTTAATCATTAAATTGAAGGTTAATGCTTAAAACTAGTTGTGTTGTGTTTTGCATGTTTTAAATGTAGATATATGTTACAACTTATGGTGCATAAGTTTAGTCTTTGTTTGCTATGATCCTTTGAGTCCTATTTGTAAATGAGCTCCTCATCTACGATCATACCACCTTGAACATGCCTGAGCTCATCTGATCTTGGAAAAAAAGCAGGGTCGGGCCTGGTTAGTATTTGTCTGGAAGACCACCTCAGGTGCTGCAAGCTTTTGCACCTCTCACAAACCCCACCCCGAGGTGTGCTGTTCAACCTTAAGGCTCCAGTATAGCTCTGCGTATGACCATACGCCGCTCCGTGCGCGCGTACTGAACGCAGGCAGTTCACCCGCACAGCTCTGCGTACGTTCTCACGTACATTCTC
>JARVGQ010001954.1:7129007-7141749 GCA_031762355.1 Hypsolebias martinsi | reverse complement strand
CGGGGCCCGCCCCCCCCCCCCCCCCCATCCAAACACACACACACACACACACACACACACACCTCTCCAAAGGTTAATCCTTTGTAGAGGGGCATACACTGATTATTCCCTGAAAGTTGAATTCCAGTCTGTCTTGTGGTTCATGAGATGTTCAGCTAACAGACAGGCAGAGTTTGTCAGGACAAAGTTTAAAGCACAGACCCTGCACCATCAGGTAGCACTCAGAGCATACGTTAGGGATCATTCTCAGCTACTCCCACACCACATATCAGCTGAAAGTCTGTATGTGATTGAATGTTGTCAGCCACGTTGAGCAGAGTTACGAGGCCGGACATGCGGTGGTTTCTTTTAGCCCTCTTCAGCTGAATATTTCAGCTTCTGCAGACGGTGAAGGTGAAACAGAACGGCCTCTTGGAGCTGCTTCAGCTTTCCTCCCTGAGCTTCTCCTCTGCACCCGACCTGCAGCTCAGCTCCTCCTGTTTCAGTCTGCCTCAGGAAATCAACGTCACATCAGCTGTCACTGATGCTGCTCTGGTCTCCTTACCCCTGGGGAAGGGGGGGGGGGGGGTGCTGCTGAACTGTAAATAATGAATGATCTTTTAATGAAAGTGCTTTTTATTACTTTAAATCTGTTGTTTTTAGTCGACGTTACAATGATATGAGTGTAAACTGAAGAAGATTAACATTACCTCTTTAATGGTACCTGACTTGAGAGGTTTTATCTTTTCAACCAGGCAGCAAATGTTGGCGTTTGTCACATTTATTGTATTTTTTTTCTGGGTTACAACTCATAACTATTTGAATAATCAGTCAAATTAGTGATTAATTATTTCTGTTCAGGACTGCTCCCTGCAACGTTTCACAGCAAACTAAAAGACTGACGTGTGAAATGTGAGTTTGAACCAATCATGTATTTTTCATTTTGTAATGACAGGATCATCAAAAATAAATGCATCTTTAATACAAACCAAACTGCATATTGTTTTGGCAATTTTAACAAAAAAACAACAACTGGCTACATGGAGGAATGAATGAGCCCACCGTCCTCTCATACTGGCTGTCAGTAAACCTCCGAGGGTTGATGTGGTCCCCGCTGCGCCTGACGAGAGCTTCCTAATGTTGGGTTTGGACCTGGAGCTCCTCTGATACGTGAGGCTGACGGAGGACTCTGACTGACACCGACCTAACAGAACCTGAGAGTGCTGAAATCATAAAAATCTATTTATGGCACAGACCATGACACTTCACTTCTGCTATCTGTCTATTTCCATCTTTAGCTCACACACTAAACACACATGCTGTAACATAATCATCATGGTGGGGGTGGGGGGGTGGGGGGTACTCGGGACTCTGGATCCAAGTCTTCTTCCTGTTTGTCTTTACAGTCTGGCTGTGTGTCTCTGTCTCCATCCTCTTACCTGTCAACTTCTTTCAGCATCCCTTCTTTCATTTGGACCATTTTAGTCATTTTTGTGCTCCTCCTTTCTCTCTTACCTCCATTGTTCCTTTTTCTCTTGGCAGCATCTGACGTCTCGTTTATTCTTTTCTGCCTCCTCCAAACTCAGTCATTTTCTTTTCTTATACCTTCCTCTCCTTTCTTGTTTGTGCATTTCCTCCTCAAATATTTTTCCTGTAGTTTGCTTCTCTGCTTTTATTTATTTCCCCTCATTCAGTCTTAAAGGCAGTTCAGTCCACTGTAAATCCTATTGGGGAATGTGACAAAATGAAATAAATACGTAATACATACATAGCAATTAAATGTATAATTTAATTATAATATACATAACTAAATCATTAAATCTACAATTAAATTATTTATTTCATGATTTATTCATTTATTTAATTTTGTCACCTTCTGTCGTCCAGTGACACCATGAACTTATGTTAACTGTCAGCCGCTCACGTCAAACTCAGTGGGTGGGACTAACCCTAACCCTGATGCCTGATTGGCTGCTCCTCACAGCAAGCAAAGACAAACCAACCACAGATAATGGATAGGCCAGAAAATATATTCCGAAAAAACTTTAGGAAGCGGTAATTGTGTGTACGTGTATTTGGATGAAACCTTTTTTCATCAGACTGATGCAATGGATTTCACATGCTCAGCGTTAGTCCCGCCCACTGAGCTTGATGAGTGAGACTGACAGTTTCATGGTGGCACAAGGATGGAATGTGACTAAATTAAATAATTTAATAAATCATGAAATAATTAATTTAATTGTGTATTTAATCATTTAATTGTATATTTAATTATTTAAAAACAAGCCGGTCAAAGCAGATGACCGCTTGTCCTGAGCCTGGCTCTGTTAAACGTTTCTTCCTCATGTTTTTTCTTTCCACTGTCGCCTTCATGCTTGCTCAAGATGAGAGTTCTGTGCCCTGAGACAACATCTGCTGTGACTTGGTCATATATAAATAAAGCAAATCTTTCTTTCTTTAAATGTGGCATTTCATATTTTTTTGCGTATTAATTTAATTTTGTCACCTTCCATCCTCTATAGTTTTGTTTCCTTCTACCCTCAGCTCACACCCATCTGGTGGCTCTGCAGGTGTTTAGCTGTTGTACACAGGTCACAACTGCTTTGGTGTGTTTTTAACTCATCAGAGAAGCTCTGAAATGTAAACTGTATGCTCATGTAAAACTGCAGTCACCCAAAAAATAGCCAAACATCGAACCATAAGTTTGTGAATTATGTATATAAAGATAGATTTAATCATATTACTGCAAATAAATAAGCTTAAATTAGTGTCCATAAAACATCTGGAGCAGAGTTCTATAGAAAGGGAAGAACCAACTAATATCTTACCTGTTGTAGATAGCTTTTTGAACTGCTTCACTTTGCTCTCATGCTCACAACATGCACAGATGAATGGAGGGTATTTCCAATCCCTCTCTTCGCTCTGTGATGGGACAAAAGAAGACTTGAGGAAACATCAAGTGCTGGTTTCTGATTTCTTCTGAGACACCACATGAGACATTAGTGAGTCAACTCTACAAAGTTGTTGATGCCTTGTAATGATGCGCTGATGAGGACACTGTAAAGCTTCACTTTGTAAGGTGCTGAAAGTCCAGATGTAACATCAGTCAACATCTACAGATTGAACGATGTTCCAGGTCTTCTTGAGAGGCATGCCACATCTGCAGCGTCGCTGTCCTTTACCTTTCAGTAGATTCTTCTGACAGAGTTCAGTTTCAGTGACCACCACCTGCTAGTTTGTTCAAAGGGCTCGTTCCAGTGTTGTAGTCAAGACCACCAAGACCAAGACCAGAGTGTACCGAGAGCGAGACAAGACCAAGACTTTTGGGGTCTGAGACCAAGTTTAGACCAAGACTTCAAGTCTTGGAGCTCAGTCTTTTCACAGAGTATCTGTCTTATACTTTACTGTCATGACATAGTGACAGTTTTAACAAATATGTAAAAAAAAAAAAAAAAAAACACATGTAACTTTTATAAAAATATATTTTTTATAAAAGTAACTTTTATAAAAATATATTTTTATAAAAGTGACATACCGGTACTGAAACTAAGTTTGCTTTTGAATGGATGTATCAGCTTTTATAAATGTTCAAAGCTACATAAAGAAATCAGACATTCAGTGGTTTTTGCGCAATAATTTTCATGTCGTGACCCACTGACACAAAACTTAAAGCATTTTCTAATTTTACTAAATTTATTTGTTCAAAAATCATGGTTCTCACTCAATAACTAATTAGAAAATGCTTTAAAACGAGAAATAAATGTGTATCTTGTGTGTCAAGTCTATTAGAATAGTTTAGCATTAGTTTTGTGTCAGTGTGTCAAATGATATAAAATATATGATTCTTTGTTTCTGAGGAGTGTTTGGTTCTGTAATTTGTTGACGGTCCCTAAGCGAACCATTACATCTCGTAAGAGGGGCAGACTGAGCGCAGCTGACTGAAATCAGACTGCCTGCTTCGGATCGAATGAGAGGAACACACCGCTGAAGACACGGAGCTCGAATGTCCAACGTAAAACTAACTTCACCACGGTAGAGAATTGAGGCTCCGACAGAGCACCAACAGTTCAGAAACAATTTGAAATGAGAGGGAAAAAGCTATTTATGAACTGATCAAGTCATGTGTTAGACTGATTATTGTTAGCGAATCTGTTCTGACCCAAAGTGCAGCCGTGACTGGTTCTGAGTGAGGCTTTACAGCAGACAGACGCTCCCTTCTCTTCCAGGTACTGCGTACTGGTGAGAACTCTTTCAGTGGTATGCAGTACTGGACCGTTTCACCTCTGGTTGTGACGTTAGTTCTGTTGTCTGTTTGTTCTGTTGGTACAGAACCATGTGTGAGTGAAAGGGGTTGGGCCTGACAGCACTAACAAAACATGAGTTAACAAAACATGAGTTTAGCAATGAGTCACGTTATCACTTGGATTTGAATTAATATGTTTTTCATCCAATAAAAACAAAGATGTTAACAAACTGGACAATATTCTGGCAGTTTAGTGATATTTCCACAGTTGTGGTCTTGAAATAAAATCCTAAGTCCTCAATGTCCAAGATCGAGACCAAATGCGGTCGAGTCCGAGACAAGACCATCAAAAAGTGGTCTTGAGACTGTCTCAAGACCAAGACCGGTCTCAAGTACCACAACACTAGCTCGTTCCATTTGGTCCATGAAGTACTAACACATTCATAAATCCTGATGCTGTTATCTGTTTTCTCACAGCCTATGGTTAGACCAAGTTCAGACCCCCCCCACCATGCCCAAATAATAATAAACTTGTGTTGTTCCTACCAGACCAGGCTTTTTTTATTATTATTATTAATTTATTTTTCGAAACTCCAGAAAAGCTTTCAAAGATCATCATAATATGAACAATTCTATTATTTTTATTCCTCTTGCAAACAAAGAAATGCACATTATCCCAGATTAATTGCGTCATGAGGCCAGTCTCCACTGAATAGACTGTAAAAACATTCTGATGGGAGTTGTTCTGTGACAGGAAGCCGAATGTTTAATCTCCCACCATACAATCAGAGAATGATGAAGAATTACAGGTGATGAATGTTTAATGGAAAGCTCTGAACTACCCAGCACTTCTCTTCGACACATATTTTTAAGTGCACAAGTGCTTAACTTCTCCAGTCTCCTTTCTTTTGTGCTATGTTTATCTTCCATTGGAGCGTTTCAATGGTCTATTACAGAGAACTCAAATCATGTTCTGGTTTAATACTAAACAAGGTCTTCATGACACCCACACTCCATTCATCTGAGGCTGATCCGTCTGCCATCAAAATCTGGTCATGCTAAGGTCATATGTTGCCTGCTGCCATTATGAGTCACAGTAATGTGCTTTATTCAGTTAAAAGCACTTTTCACAGCGTAGCTTTGTTCAGTCGAGGAAAAGCTGAAGTGCGGATGAAAAATAAAGCTATTTGTGTCGACAATGGAGGCCATTTGTTACAGAGTGATGTGTCTGCGTTCGCTTTCCTTATCGTCCATGCTTGTTTGACCAGACAAACAGCTGTGTGTGTCGTCAACAACACACTTTCACCTGTCCTGATTCGTGGGAGTCGCGCTGAAATGGGACCCATTTTCCATGTTTGAGCTGCTGTATAGTTTTAGGCTTCGACGGCACAGCTGCAAACATTAACGCTTTGTTTATACTCAGGAGCATTGGAGCTGTATGCAAAGTAATTATTTCACCTCTCTGCTTCCATTTGGTTCCATTTGTTTAGGTGGCAAACTAAAACGAACAATAAAATGTCCTGATGCTGCTCAGTAATCATGTAGAAAAATCTAACTAGATTGAGTGGGGTCCTCTGGACCAGTGGTGGAGAAAGTACTCAAACACTGTACTTAAGTAAAAGTGCAAATAAACAGACAAATGTACTCTAGTAAAAGTACCACATTGTTTTTACGCAAGTAACTAATTACTTGCCTGTAAAACATTAAAGTACCTGCTGAATGTATTACCTAATGCAATGGTCTACAATATCAAGTGTGCCTATCAAATGTATATTTTCTGTAATACATTAGTGTTTTAATGAACAATGCTGCAGATAATACATGTTTTTATTGTGTTTACTCTGTGACACAGTTCACACTTGGACTTGTGATTCTGTGCGTCAGAATTTCAGGGATGACATGCAGAGTTAAATGTCATGACTCATTAAGCAAAATAAGAATGAGTTTGCCTTTTGAAAGTTTTTATTTAACACAAAGTAAATGTAACAGTATGTACAACACCTGACTCAAGAATATATTTAAAAGGGGTTTTATTTTTCAAAGGCGGCGTCTGGTGGATCAGGGCCTCGATTCTGGTCCAATCTATGGAGACAGGTTAGTGACTGCAAAGAGATTCTGAGGGCTGAGAGAGGTGGTGTGCACGTCACTAACCTTCTGTGGCAGGAGCAGGGCTGAGGTAGAGAGCGTTGGAGGGCTGGGCAGGAAAAAGAATCCAGGGACGTAGCAGGGGTAGAGAGCCAGGGGCAGTGTGAGCAGGCAAGAGATTCAAAAAGGAGGATCCGTAGTCGTGGTCGAAGAGAAGAGCAAGGTCGTACCATGTAAGCTGCTGGCGTGGTATCCAGACAAGGGCAAAGACAAGGCAAGGAGTCAAGAACAAAGCTGTGGTCATAAACAGAGTAACTAGGGATGAGAAATACTGTATAATTTACTTGCTGTGAGGCTTTCAATAATCTGGCAACTTGCTGTGGCAGGAGCTGAGTTTATAAAGGGCTGGCACCAGGTGTAGCGCACAAGCACTGATTACTGTGATCAGGGAGAATCAGGGAGGCAGGCTGCACAGGGGTGACTGACAGGCAGCTAGAAGTGACAGAGGGAGAGTGGCCAGAGAACAGCATAAACTAAAGATGATCAGAGGAAAAGAACAGAGATAAATGCATGGGCAGGGGTCCAAACATGACAGCAAAACCAATGTGTCATTGTAACTGCAGTAAACATGTTTAAGATACTTCATGTAAAATGTAGTGGAGTAAAAGTACCCACATTTAATTCTACTTAAGTAAAGTACAGATACATGAAAAATGTAAAGTACAGTAACAAAGTACTTGCACTTCGTTACACCGCATCACTGCTCTGGACAGATTATTCTTTGTTGAAACGTTTCATCTTTTATCCAAAAGACTTCTTCGGACGGTTTCTTCTCACAAAGATGACCTCCTTTACTCCTCTCAAACCATCGTTCCTCTTTATCCAGGATGTGAACCTCTTCACCCCTGAACGAGTGACCAGTTCTCAACATGTAGATCTACATCATCAGGCCAGCACTCTGCGGTCTACACTCAACTCCAGGCCAGAGGTCACTCGTTCAGGGATGAAGATGTTCACATCCTGGATAGAAGAACATTGGTTCCTCAATCAAGGAGTTTGTTGCAGCTCCTCAGACTGAAGAAGTCTTTTGGATAAAAGATAAAATGTTTCAACAGGAAGAATCTTTCCAGAGGACCTGACTTAACCTTGTTAGAATGTTAAAATATTTTAAAAGCAATATGGAAAAAAAAACAACGTTCTTGACCTTATGCTCTTACCGCTCACAAATATGTAATATTAGATCATTTTTTACAATAAATAAATGACCAAGTATAATATTTTTGCTTCATTTGTTTAACTGGGTTCTCTTTATCTACATTTAGGACGTGTGAAAATTTGATGTTTTAGGTCAGATTTAAGCAGAAACATAGACACCACTGTAGAACTCTGAGCCGCTGCTTGATGCCCCGTCCTGCAGAAGATGATGTTTGTCTCTGAGCTTTTTATCTGCCTGACGTTTGCATTTCTGATGGTGTTTGTCTTCAACAACATGATAATGAACATGTTGCTGCTGATCTGTTTCATGTTGCTGCTGATCTGTTTCATGTTGCTGCTGATCAGTTTCATGTTGATGTGTTCATTCATGCTCATCTGCTCACACAGATTCATGTTTGTGCTGCTGTTCAACATAATGTTTTTATTCTAATAGTGCTTAGTGTATATTTAGTTGATGTTTTTCTTAGTTCATATCTTAGATCTTATGACTGTTTTTTACATTTTATTGTTGGATGTAAGTGGGACCCTGTGTACATAATCTCATTCCACCACATGTACCACATGGGGTGTGTATGACAAATAAATCTCTCTGAAGAAAAATCTTTACATGAACAAGTCAGGTAACTAAACACTAAGTACACATTTGCCTTTTTTATGATTTTGAATTATTATTTTCAGCTTATTGAGTTTTTGTTGTTTGATTTTGTCAGTTTAGATTAAAGCCTAAAAGTCACACCTCCCCATACCAGAAAAAAATGTCAGTATTTAAAAAAAATAAAAAGCTTTCTTTGTCAGGGATTTTCAGATGAGCAGTGACCAGAGTTCAGTCCCAGTGCTGTGGTGAAGTCCTGTTACTGGTTCCAGTTGTCAGTGTGGTGGTCCTCACACAGCAGCAGTAGCTGGACAGGGACTACCTGCTGCAGCTGCTGCAGACAGAAGCTTTGGTTGTGTTGTTTCTAAAAAGACTTGTTTATTCTCCTCTTTGCCACCAGAGGCCCAGTCCAGTGCCATGATGTTCGACTGCCTCTACCTGGAGCTCTCAGCCTCTTTGGACCACGGCACCAATGAGCTGCTGGAGGCAGCTGTGCGGACTGCGAGGGGAGACTGCGTGGGCCCCGGGTGGACGGACGGTGACGTGGGGGCCGGGCGCAGAGAGAGCCTGACGAGCCGCGCCAAGCGCTTCCTGGCCGGGCTGGTACCGCGCTCGTATGGTCGGGACCGGGACCGAGGGCGCTACAGGGAAATGAGCCGTCACCGGGGGAGCAAAATCTTCCGCCAGAAATCTCGCTCCTGCCATGACCTCAGTGCACTGTGACACACACACACACACTACATCAACACAAACACACACCAGACAGACAGACATGGGGGGAGGAGGTGTAAAAATGGTTTCAAGACTGAGGTGAAGCAATACAAGATGATGGACAAGACGCACACAGGACATTATTAGAGGGTGGGAAGTTGGAGTGGAAGCTAAAGGCCAAGGGTGAGGAGGAGGGGGAAGAACTGATGGAAGGAAGGATGAACATATAGATCCAGCTGCTGGGATCGATGAGGACCCATCAGCGATGGCAGTTTTCAGACACAAAGAAACGGAGCAGGACGTGGGGCTGCTCTGCTCTCATTACCTGAGGTCAGCAGAAACGAGGTCACTGTCCTGATTTCATCCCGAATGAAACGGAAGACGGTGTCCTAAATAAACTGCACCCAAGTAGCACGCACCGCTAGCATAGAGACTGATAGCAAGCTAAAGTAAACCCTGTTTTATAGCATGCAGGTAGAACTCCTTAGACGTGACCCTGTAAGTTTGACACTCCTTTAAATCAACGTACCTCAGTGGACAACAGCAAATGCACAATCTTCAGCGTTTCAAGAAATGCCTTCCCAAAAGGCAGGACTGTTTATTACAAAGCTCAGCATTATGTCGATTTGATACAAAACCCTTCAGTGGCAGTCAGTAGTTCCTCTGTGATTTTTCTACAAGGCTAAGCCATATCTGTGCTGAATGTGCCACGAGCAGTCAGCACACTGAGCCCTTTACTGCAGGACGAGAAGCACAGGAGACTAAAAGGACCACCGGAGAGAGGACCGGACTGAACCAGTCCTCAAACGGGACCCCAGGGAGACGAGAACTGAACTACCTATGGCTGTTGGATGGTCTCTGCTTTCATTTCTCATGTTCTCTTACAGGAATGAGTTTACGTTTGGACTGCAGTCTGTGGGGGTTAGATGTACAGGTGACCCCCACACCAAACGCTGCAGGACATCTCGTCACCAACACGTCCTCTCCTGTTCGTTTACTGAACACTCGTCTCTACCACTGAGAATAAAAGCAGCTTGTTTGACATCATGCGTTTTCCTCTGTCGTCCTTTTAAAGCCAGCTTCATGAAATGACAGGATTCATAGTCAGCTGTTGCAGCAGGCGGCCATCAGCTCTGGGCCTGTTCAGGGCTGAGCTGCTGAAAGCTGCAGAGTCAGGACTTCTGTGGCTCTCATTTGATCCAGGCTGTTTCAAAACAAGATACATTTATTCTCTTAGCATGCCTGGGATAATGTGATAAATAAAAACTCTACTTGTAAATATTCAAAACCAGAGTGTGTCACTCGATACAGTGATGTAGTTTGTAGAGCTGCTGCCTCTAGTCAAGAGGGTTGATGGATTGAATCCTGGCCAGGGACTTTTCTGGGTGGAGTTTGGATGTTCTCTCCGTGCATGTGTGGGTTTTCTTGGGGTACTCTAGTATCCTCCCACAGACCAAAACATGCATGTTAGTCTGATTGGTAACTCTAAATTGTCTCTAGGTGTGAGTGAGAGAGTGAATGGTTGTTTGTCTCTATGTGTCCTGGACTGGAGACCTGTCCAGGGTGTCATGCAAACTCCACCCAGAAAGGCTCCTGGACCAGGATTTGAACAGGGGCCACCTGCTCACTGAGAGGCAGCAGCTCTACCAACTGTGCCATCGTGCTGCCCATTTGATCAAATTACTTGCTTAATTTCAAACTAAAAAAAAAAAAATTTTGAACTTGAGAGTTAAGACCTGCACATTTTTATTTGTGACTTTACTCTGCACAAGTTTAAACTTGAACATTTTGTCTTGGGAGTCGACTCAGGACTTGCATGTCTTGACTTTAAACTTGGCTTGAGACCTGACATTGGACTTGGCTCAGAACTTATATGTCTTGGCCAGGGAATCAACTCGGGATTTCCAAACCTTGACTTTGGACTAATCTTGGAACTTGTACACCTGTATATTGTGACTTGTTTAAACTCTGGACTTGCACATCTTACCTTAAAACTTGACTTGGGTTTAAACTAGACTTGAGTGGAAAAACTTGAAACTTACTTGTGATATGCAGTAACCATGACTTGGTCCCACCTCTGCCTGTCAGTGAAAAGTGTTGTGGAGCATTCCCAAACCGAGATTCCTCGATTGATGTGAGGATATTTGTGGACTGAAGTAAAAACCAGGTTAATTTCTGTCGCCCTGTTGTTTTGAACAGAGAGATAAACACCCCTCGCCGTCATGTTCCAAACGTAATGTTCTTGCTGGATGGGAGAAGGTGAGCTGTTAAGCAGATTTATGGTGGTAGCTTGTAGCCGTAGTTGGACAGCGGAACGACAGCAGACAGATTTAGCAGGATTGAATGGGACTTTTCTCAAAAACAACTTGACCTAAAGCTCCATGCTAAGAACAGATAAACCCGGAGTAAGAAACACAGCTCAGGCCGGTGTGTTTGAGCTACAATGATGTAAACACTCTGATGTCAACAAGCTGTGTTTTTCACTCAGCTGCTGACCAACATCCTGCAGAATGACTGCTCTGAGTCTGCAGGATGGGATTTTAATATACAAACACCATCTGATTTAAGGCATATCAGCGGTTGGGAGCTTCGTGTTCTGCTCCCTCACTGAGCCTCACAGTAACACCTTTCTTTCTGCAGATTTAACCAGCTCAGAGTGCATTTTCAGCTTTTGTGTGAAAATCTGATGGAACTTGTCAGCACACAGAGAAGCCGAGCGAGGACAGAAAGAGAAGAATGCAGTCAGGAGGGCTGCAACCTGTAAGCTTATTGAGGAGGTCGTAATGTCAATGCCAGGTTTAGCTGGGATTTGTTCACATTTAGTCACATTGTCCATAAAAAAGCAACAAAGATTAGCTTCTCAGAATTAACAGATGAATCACTGGGATGCCCAGGAAATCTCTAGACTGGAAGGATTATTTGGTTCTGTTGGCATTTAGTCCTGATTTACTGTAATGGATTAGAGTGAAATTAGAGCTAATGAGGTATTCTAAATGATTTTCTCAGTGTTAGGGTTCTAGTGTTTGGTTTTCTGTTACACCTCTAATATCGGGGGAAGTGCTGGTCTTGGAGCAACTGTCTCAGATGACTATGGATTACCTCACTGACTACTTAAGGCTGAGTTTAACCATGAGTCTTATGCTCCTTTTCCACTGCAACTCAGCTTAGTCCTTGTTGCATTTTAGGACCGATTCTGTAGGCGTGTCCAGCATCCAACTCGCCTTACCTGCTGCTGGCGGTAGTGGTTGCTTAAGCTATTTACTAGCCACCACTAAACGTGCTACAAAGAAAACCCTGAAAAGACACACAACCAAACTGGAGGATTTTGTGGCTTTATTGAACATTATGCTCAGTCAGAGATGCTGTAAGGGAGTAAGTACCTCATGAGCTGTAACATGTAAACCTAATCCCAAATCCTAAAACTTTTTGCCTCCACTGCCTGCTTTAAACCCATCTATTTTCCATTTTAGTATAGATTTTTACAATAAAGATGTATTAAAAATATCTTGACTTTTATTATGTACAGATATTCACAAGGTTCATGTCCTCCTTTGCCTCCCCTCTCTGTGTCTCTAGAAGTCAGGTGAAGAAGCAGCTGGAGAGACTGAACCGGAATAAGACTGCAGGTCCAGATGGTGTCAGTCCCAGAGTCCTGAAGGTCTGTGCAGAGCAGCTCTGCCTTGTTCCAGTACCAAGGAAAACTCAACCATCTGTCCTCAAATACTATAGACCTGTTGCCCTGACATCCCACATCATGAAGGTCCTAGAAAGACTTCTGTTGGTCCACCTGACTAAACAAACAAGCACATATCAGGACCCACTGCAGTTTGCTTATCAGCGTGGACTTGGAGTTGAAGATGCCATCAAACACCTGCTTCAGCAAACTCACTGTCATCTAGAAAAGGCAGACAGCACTG
>JARVGQ010001954.1:6875497-6886716 GCA_031762355.1 Hypsolebias martinsi | reverse complement strand
GAAGCCCTCTGGAGTGAGGGTGAAACGTTTCTACTAAAAAGAAACTGTCCAGGTGACCTGATTGAGAGTTATCAGATTTGACACCTGGATTACTGAGTATGAACTTTCTTTATGTGGATTAGGCTTCAAGCTGTGGGCTTTCAAGGGAATAAATGTATTGACCCAGTGTTTGCTTTGGAACAGTTATGTAACTCACAGTGATGAGAAACAGCTGACAAAGAGCATCCCACATTTTGTTCATATCTACATCTGGATCTGTTGGTCTATAAAACTAGGAGATGCACAGAAAATTAAACCCTGGCTGAAAGAAAAGAGTACTGAGCAGAGAAGTCCAGACTTCTCTGCTGTTTGTGTCGGAGAAGGTATCTTATGAAGATAAATCTGTCTCAAAAGTAGTCACACAAACCAGCAGTTTTTCAAATGTACGGATATGGATTTGCACAAGTAGGATAAATGTGCCCAAATCACCAGCTATGGATGAATCAGATGCCTGGGAATGTGTCCACCCTCTATATTAAAACATATGCACATGCACTTACATATATTTTTCGGTATTTTCTTCCTCTGCTAAAATACATGTACTATTAGAAATTATATAATTCCTGGTATAGCCTACTATATTTTTCTGATATTTTAGCAGAAGAATAAAATATCATAAAATATGTTTTGGATAGTTTTTGCAAAGAAAAAAGAATCTTACTATTTTGAGTAGTTTGTTTTAAATATGCAGTTCACATTAAAAATACTGGATTGATTTTAAATTTTTTATCCTTTTTTTTTTTTTTTGCATTAGTTTTTCAACAAGAGAAAAATGTAACCTTTGTGTCAGGTGAATCTAGAAAGTGCTTTGACGGTGATTGCCATGTGTTTCTCCCTTCTTCAGTGTACAAGTACAGAATGTGTTTGCTTTAACATCAAACTTCAGTCCAGAAGGTGGCAGTAAATAAACATTTTGTGCTGTCAACCATCAATGAACACATGAAGTTTGGATGTGGAACTCAAATAATGCTTACCCCTGGTAATTAAAAAAAAAATAATAATAAAAGGTAGTAAAAGAAGCTACATCAGAACAGGACCGAGATAAACTAGAACATCTTCACCTGTTTTCTATCTGATCATCATGAATCATCACCATTCAACTTGTGGACAAAAGCTCATGGTTTCTGTGACTGCTGAATGGACGTCCAGGGTTATTTGCCAGTTACTTTGTGGAAAAGTATTTTGTTCCATACTTTTTGTTGAATTAAAAAAATACAGTACTTATTTTCTAAAAAGGTTAAGTCAGCTCCCCTTGACGGATTCTTCTTTATTGAAACATTTTGGGTTTTTTTTTTTTGTTTGTTTTCACCCCAAACCCCCCCACTCCCACCGCCGCAAAAAATAAAAAATAAAAAATAAAAAAAACCCTACTTCAGACTTTTCTCTCCCCCTTCAGAAGACTGAAGTCTTTTGGATAAAACATGGAACATTTCAACAAAGAAGAACCTGACTTAAACTTTTTAGAATTATCTACCTGGATTACTGAGCATGCATCAGGACATTATTTTATTTTGTTTATTTTACCGCTGCTGTAACAAAAATGCACTGTTAAGTCTCTACTGTAAAATCTAACATATAGGCTTGACCATGTACCGTACTTTATATTTGTATTTAAGTGAACTATAATGATTTAGGTGGCTTGTTATATGGTTCTGGTGAACAAAAGAGCTGGTCTGGATATTCTGCAACACAGAAAAAAAAGTTTAACTAGGTAATGTGATGCTTGCTGTAAATAGATGATGTGTCATACACGTGTCATGCAAAGACACATGAATCCATCACTAACGCACAACGTTGAAATTAAGATTTCTGTAAATACACGTTTTGGTGACAAAATCTGTTGTTTTTTTTTTTTTTTTTTAAAGGTGCCAAAAAATGCAAGAGAAGGAATGAGTAGTAGCATGAGCCTTTTTAATCATCCATCCATCCATCCATCCATCCATCCATCATCTTTACCCACTTCTTTCTTTTCGGGTTGTGGGGGGTCACTGGTGCCCATATCCAGCAATCATTGTGAGTCACTGTGAGGCGGGGTACACCTTGGACAGGTTGCTAGTCCATCACAGGGACAGATAGAGACAAACAACCATGCATGCACTCTCTCACTCTCACCTAGGGGGAATTTAGAGTTACCAATTAGTCTAACATGCATGTTTTTGGTCTATGGGAGGAAACCGGAGAACCAAAGAAAACCCACGCATGCATGGAGAAAACATGCAGACTCCACCCAGAAAGGCCCTCGGCTGGGATTTGAGCCGGGGCGACCTGCTCGCTGAGAGGCAGCAGCTCTACCAACTGAGCTGCTGTGCTGCCCTCCTTTTTAATCACGCTTACAAAAACCCTACACATCCTCAAACAAAGGACGCCACTGATAGAGGCCTGCATGCACAGACAGATATGGCACTACAGATCTCACAAATAACCATCTGCCAAAACCAGGTTCTCTCTTTCTCCCTACAGTCTTTCTCCACAGCATTATAAAAGGGAGGGAAGGGGTGCACAATGATGAGAGAGGTGTTCACAAAAATAAGAACCAAGTGTAGGGAAAATAAACTCTGCAAGGCTTCTTTCATGCCATGACGGGAATATTTGTATAGACTTTTCTCTAAAAGGGTGACTACAAACATCCATATTGCCCAATTACAAAAACAAACCTTCTTTATAATGACCCCTTCACTAGGCAGATATTCCCCCATCCAAAGCTTTTTATTCCCTGATCCTTTAATCTGGTCAGGGGGTAGGCGTTTACTGATTAAAACCTCTCTAAAATAAAAGCACTCATCACAGATTGTAAACAATGTCACATAGAAGAAAAACCAAGCATCCTTATTGCCGTCTCTTCTTTTCTGCCCAGTTTCAATCCCTGTTCTTTGTTCTTCGGTTAAGCAAACCTCTGTATTCAGCTCACAGCTGCAAACAGAACTCTGACTGACTGTCCCCATTGTCACTGAGATGTTGCAAAGCCATGACAACCAAGACAGTCCAGCATCCAGAGCCTTGATCTCATCCACCTCTTGAGCCCTGCAACCTTGGAGATTTTTAACTACCTTGATGAGCTCGGCCCTGGTTATGGATGGACCAGTCCCAGTGTCCTCCAACACAATTCCCTCCATGGAAAACGTGCTGGTGAGCTTCAGAAGGTCTGACGACATCCCTAGTTGAGGTCAGCAGCACACAACCCCCACTAATCACAGTGTTGGTGAAGCGCTGCTTTACCCGCTGGTCGAGTCTATTCAAAGGCTCACCAAACTCCTCCCACACCCAAGCCATTGCCTCAGCAACAGGCAGGACTGCAGCCCGCCTGCCAATACCCCTCAGTAGAGTTGCGTTCAGCCCTAAAAAAATCTGACCCGACCCAGCCCAGGTCCCTATAGGCATTTTTTCCAAGCCCGACCCGACCAGATCAAATTAACTGTAATTACAGGCCCAAATCCCGAAAAAAAAAAAAAATCAGCTTTTACTGCTTTTGTAAGCAAATCAGTTTGACATAATCATTTTAAAAACATATTTCAAAGAAATGAAGATATAAGAGTTCTTGTTTATTAACAAGTCACCAAATGGATATTAACATACAAAATGAACAGCCTAAAAAAATCACCTCTAAAGATAGGCTGTTATACAAATGAACACAAATATTTTTACAACAAAATTATCTGGAAAAATATATAACAAGGCTTGAACATGCTGCTCACTTCTGCTTTTGTAGCTTCAGGTGCTGCAATTTCTCCCACCGCAGTTGACAGCAGGGTGAGTAGCTGGATGTGCACGGCCAGGGATCCATCTGGCCGGTCAGTGGACACGCGTGGCCCACAGCAGAGTAAATGAGTTCCTAGCTGGAACACCTTCCAGCACCCCTGCTTGATGGATAGGCACAAACAAATAAGCCTGTGCCCCCACCCAAAGGTGTAAGAAAGCTACCAACGCATGGGCATCAAGCCAGAAGGCTATGAATATGTCCACACTAGTTCAGCGCCTCTCACCATGGGCAACTCCAGAGAGGAATAGGGTCCAGCCCCACTCAAGAAGATTGGTTTCAGAGTCCACGCCAAGCATCAAGATGAACCCAACTACAGCATGACTAATTGGTATTTCTCAACCTCACCCGTAAGCTCAGGCTTCTTTCCAACCTGAGACGTGACATTCCATGTCCCAAGAGCCACCTTTGGAAAGCCAGGGTCAGAGAACCAAGACCCTTTGGCTGCCGCCCATGGTAACATGCACCCAACTCATATGGTCCCTCCTGCAGGTGGTGGGCTCACAGGAAGAACAAACCCATGTAACTCCATTTGAGCTGAGCTCAACTGGACCCCATGGGTAGAGAGGCCTGATCATCAGGTGCTTATTAGTGTGAAGGCAGAGAATCCAAGATCTTGTGTAGAGCATGGCAACAATGTACCTATGACCCTGGGGCCATGTGCAGCAGTGTAGATGGTTTTGTCATTGACAGTTTGAAGCAGGACAGATTATGCTTGCTTCATGTCTATGCTGCACCTGTGACAGTGACAAGGTCATGGAAACAACCAAGCACAGATGGGATCTTAAAGAACGTAGTTGCACGGGATATAAAAATATCAGGGACCAGATACCTCAGGGTGTGGTAAAGGCTTAGAAAACCTGCCATTAAAAAAAAACCTAATTTGTTGTGTACAAAGAGTGGAGCATTGTCATGATTACCTTCACACTTAATTATTAGTATTGCTTTTTGTCATAATCCAGCCATGTAGATCACATATGTCATAGAGTCAAGTAGAGCCTCAGTTTATTAGGCCAGCATAAACACAACTTCTGGTGTATTATTAATGTTATCAAATTACAAAAAAAAATCCAAATATTTTCAACACATTCCTCTAATATCCATAATAAAAGTGTAAAAATGAAGCTTCATGTAACAATATAAGTGAGACTGTACTGGAAGAGCTGGCTTCATTCAAACCTAACAAGCAGTCCATCAGTGTCCCACCCCCTGTCACTGAGGGGTTTGAACGTGAATGCTGTTTTGGAGATGAGCGTTTTTCTGGACTGGAATTGAACAGCAAATATAAGTAAACCTTCATGTTTTTGGTGCAAGATATTCAAGCGGTGAGGAGCTAAACTGTGGAGAAGGTCAGAGAGAGGTTTATAGTTATTTTTTACTGGTCCATGGCAGTACAGTGACAGGTCCTGGAGAGCGGAGGGAGCAATTTTATCGACAGCCAGATGCAATGGTGGCCTTTGCCCCCATAGATTAATCTTCAGCCACCCCAATCATTTGAGGAAACTATACTTTTAAGCAATATAAAAATGAGAAAGAATAGTTTCCTGAAACGATCGGGGTGGACAGTTTACATAAGGCAGCAGCTATCATGGATTCTGATGTTGCAAACCAATTTTTGATAGTGACCTTTCTTGCACCTAGATGCAGCCACACACCAAAATGGAAGTCGATAAGTCACTTTTCCCCTCGTTTATCTCCTTCCTGTCCTCTCAAACCCAACTGGTCAAAGCAGATGGCCGCTCGTCCTGAGCCTGGTTCTACCGGAGGTTTCTTCCTGTTAAAGGGAGTTTTTTCTTCCCACTGTCTCCTTTGTGCTTGCTCAGGAGGAGAGACTGCAACGAAGTGAAGATTCAACACAGTCTTCTGCTTCTTTAGATAGATAATAGTTTGTTTTGTATGTATGTGAATGTTTTTGTTCAGCGCCCTGAGACGACTTCTGTTGTGATTTGGTACTACATAATTAAAGTGAATTGAAATTGAATACATTTTCGAGTTATCCAGCTCACAGCATGGCCAGATGAACAGGAGGTATTTCCAATTCCCCCTCCTCACTCCTCGATGACAGACAAAAGCCAGTTCATTCTGTTTGTTGCAAAACATGAAGGTGGGTAGAAAATGTTACACTTTGCCTGTCACCCATTCTGCATCACCTCATTAGTGACCTCATGCTTTTGTATTAAGTAGCTCGGCACACGGAGGCTGGGGCCTCGGGTGAGGGTGGGAAATACAGTGTGTGGAGTGAAGGATGTTACAGTAAGACAGCTGAATGAGCGTGTACACTGATTTATAATGAACTCAACCAAATCTAGTGCATGTTTGAATTGTCAGCGCAGCTGTTGTTAAAAGCAACGCCTGCCCCATCAACCAGTTAAGGAAAAATAATTATTTTTAAACCTGCTACAATAAAACAAAGTGAAGCAAAGAAATAAAAACCAGACTCCGACTGATTATAGAGCAAAAATTACAAATTAGGATCTGCACGTGAGTGATCAATACTTCTTATCATGCAGCGCCGAACCCAGAGACCCAGCAGGTTCTAATGCTGCTGAAATGATTCCCTGCTGTTTGAAGCTGTACCTCGTCATCATCGCTGTCAGAGCCTTGGTAGTCGGGTTCAGACGTCTCCTGCAGCCTCTGGTACTCTGCCGTCTCTCCCATCGTTGGCTGTGCAGCACACGGCCGATACCTTCCCTGGAGCTCAAAGACCTCAACCAGCCAGTCAGCCTGCTACGAGCTCCATGCCATCAGCAGGAGGACAGGTACAGCCCAGTGCACGCAGCGTCTCTGCAGATCCTTCAGAACATCACAGGAAGTCCCATAATTTACACTGTTGGATGAGCTCCACCTTGATTCTCTCTGTCATTCAGGCTGAGTCAACATTTGATGAAACCAGATGAAAATCGAGCTGCTCGTTGTTGCCCATTAAAGACACACAGGTGCTTTTCGTCTGAATTCCTCCCAGCGGCTGCAGACAACAGCACTCCATGCAGATCACACTGTTTCTTCTTGCTGAAGGATCGTAGAAGACAACTAAGCGTCAAGAACCTGCAAAGTCGAACAGATTATTCCTATGTCATTTTCTCTCCTCTCCTTTGTTGCTGTCCAGAGGTGCTGTCCAGGTGTGGCGTAGAGGGGGATCAGTCCAGCACATTAGTGTTCTTGTCTCAGACCTTTCCCTCCAGCCAGGCTCTGGCTCGGAGTTGCTCACCTCTGCTCTCACCGCCTCCCCCTCTGCCCGTTCATCTGGTCTTCCTGCTCACAGAGATCCTCCTCTGAGGCTCTCCTCCTTCTTATTATTCCAGGCCACAGGCATCACTCCTGCTCATCCACATCCCAGCTGAAAGGCGGCTGCTCGTCATTTTCTACCTGCAGTGGTTTAGTCCTCTGCACATTTGTTGTTCCTCCAACATCTCCACTGGGACCGACCGCTCCGCTCTGAACATGACGACTGAATGACGACCGCACAGCTTTAGCCTGACTGATCCGACGAGGCTTTATCCTCTGCTGGTATTGGTATTGTCCCCCCCCCCCCCCATTTTTATTTCATCTGCCTCTAACCCACTTTCCATCCACTTTGTTTTCCATTTCAACTGCAGCTCAATGATTTGGTGACAGGCTGCCTCCTCTATTACTGTGGCAACATGTACTGACCCCTCCTCCTCCTCCTCCTCCTCCTCCTCACCTCGATGTCCCATGGTCTCAGTGATCCTGTCACTGAGGGGAGCCAATGATGGAGAAGTGTGCCAACAACAGGAGAGGGTTGGGCTGATGGGAGCAGGAGGAGGAGGAGAGCATCCTGACGAAGAGGACAGTTAATCTTTTCTCTAAGGGAGAGAAGTGTAAGTGGGGGGGGGGGGGGTGTCATCCAGGCCATCTGGACCTTTACTAACGAACATCTGGATTAAGAGGAAAAAAGCATGCATGTGTGTGTGGGTGAGGGGTGCATATGTTATTCTCAGCTGCAGTAAAATGAAACATAAAAAATAAACAATGCCAACAAATGCATGCTAACATGTCCCTAAATCAGGGGCGGAGCCAGAAGGGTGGCACTTGGCCACCCTGGAATCTGAATGGCAACACCAGGTGCCACCCCAGTTGGCTGACAAGTCACATGTGGCTTTGAAAGATGAGCAATTAGAGTAAACCAGGTAACAGAACTGTTTTATAATTTCTCTAAAATCATAATTTACAAATCAGAGGATTTTAAATCAGAAAAACAATCAGTGGGAGAACCATCTGTAAATTCTGAAATGACAAACTTCATCAGAATGGTGATCCTGTTGTATAGAAGATCTAATGATGGTGATCATGAATGATAATTATATAATAATGGAAAATGTTTAATATCATCTAAAGATTCCCCTCATTCTGGGCCGAGACGCCTTTGAACTGATTCTGAACAGACTGAGACAGTGAGAGGGTTATCTTAAAATTTTGCCTTTTTTTTTTTTTTTTTTTTTTTTTTTTTGTATTTTAGTTAGTCAGGTGTTGCATAACTTGACTTGGTAAGTCAGAGATGTTATGAATGTTAAATAGAAGACATTGCACCATTTTTGTTTTAATATTGTTCACATTGGAATATTACTGCTTTTACAGCAAGGGAGAAAAAGGAAATGCAATTTATTTGAATCATTTGTTTCATCATTTATGATTTAATGCAGCAAAATAAATTAATTTAAAAAGTGACGGATCATTTAACTTCTGGATATTTTCATGCAACAACAATAAGTGCTGGATGTCTGAACTCTGAGCTGTTGGCTTTCAGAAACTAAAATCCTCTGAGCAGCCGAGTTAAATAGAAAATGGGTTATAAAAAAATGTTAAGTTTGGATGTTCTTTAGGTACAAGGTTCAACAGAACTGTTTCCTTTACGGGCATGTGTCCCCCACCCTGAAAAAGCTTTGCCCATCATCCTTCCTAATATTCTAACTCTGCCACTGGCCTAAATTATTTTCCGTTTCGATCCAAGCCCACTGTTCTCTTATCCATTTTCTGCCTCCTGCTCTGTTTCTTTCTTTATGTCCATCCAGTCTTGTTGTTGACCTGAGGCTGGTTCTTCTCAGTCCACTGCACAGCACTTGTGTTTGTGTACTCATTCTTCTGTTTCCACTGAGCTCTTTGGGTAAATCTGAGTCTGAGACTAGCATCAAGATGACACTCCCATAGCAGATGTGTTTGCTCAATCTGACTTTATTGCCTGCTTTGTTTTTGTGCTTTTTTAAATTTTATATGCTTTGTGCCTTTTCAGAAATGTCATGCACTGCTAACATACAACAGACAATGCAGAACATTGTCAACTTACACAGACACTAAGAATTTATTGGTTTTACACCAGCTTTGTATGTAAAACTTAGTGTTTGCACCTGCAGCCATCATCTCTATCAAACCCACCTCCAGACAGGCTTTGCAGCACCGGGTTAAAATGTGGTTGTGACTCCAGGAGAGCACTCCAGAGACAACGATGACGAGGCAAGAGCAGAGATGAGTAAGTCCATAAGTGAATTGCCACCGTGACTTATTTCCCCGCTCTGTGGGCAGGATCGTATTGTAATCTAACTTTAGTTTTTTTAGCTTATCCCAGCATTGCTTAAAGGTCCAGGTACAGCCATGCTGTGCAAACATCTCCAATATCTCACAGTAAATTTGCTCATTTCTTGTAGCGCCGTCCAGCTCGGGCTGAATCCTCTGATCTGTCAAAAAAAGGACCTCGTCATTGATCAACCACACTGTTTCTGGAGCCTCTATACTGAACTAGAAACTAGAAAACAAGAATAAACAAACTAACTGGACAGGTCATCTGGTGACATACTGTAGCTCCACAAACCAATTTTTTTTTTTCATTGACCCTTTATTTATCCAGGTAGTCTCATTGAGCCACAAGAACTCATTTTCAAGAAAGACCTGTTTAGGGAGCAGATGGTGGGGGTTAAGGGCCTTGCTCAGGGGCCCAGAGTGGGGCGAATGAGGGTGGAGGCAGGTGTGGGTGTTTCATCTTTTCCACCCATATTTTGATGTTGTCGGTACCGGTCCTTGAACCAGTGATCTTCCGATCACAGGCCCACCGTCGCTAACCTCTTCACCACCACTCCCCTTAATGGCTACTTTCTGCTTATGTCTAAATCGTCACCTTGCTAGGAACCATGAACAGAATGGTCCCATAAACTGGACTGAACAGGGGTGGGTACCAGTAGTGAGTAGGCCCATAACTGGTGTGGTGCAGAATCGATGAGTGTAGAAACAGTGGCAAAGCGCCACCTGACTGACAGGCCTCAGTCAATCAATACTGGCAACAAGACTTCAGCCAGCTCCATCACAAACACTGGAACTCCACAGGGGTGTGTTCTCAGCCCCATCTTCTACACCTTGTTCACCCACAACTGTGCTGCTTCCCATGATGACAGATATATGATGATAAGATGATACTTATGACACTGCAGGCATAGGACACATCACAAAGCAGCTTACAGGAGGAAGGTGGCCAGCCTGATGTCATGGTGTGAGGACAACAATCTCACCCTCTTTACCAATAAAACAAAGGAGCTGAAATTGGACAAGAGGAAAGAGAAGATACCTCATCAACTACTCTTCATCTGACAGCGTGGGGTAGAGAAGGTGAGCAGCTTTAAATCCTTGGGCATCTACATCAGTGAGGACCTCACCTGGAATGTGAACATCATACAGCTAGCTAAGAAGGCTCAGTGGCTGTAAATCCTAAGGAGGCTGAAGAAGTTTGGTATGCCACCCAAGATCCTCAGCAACTTTTACAGCTGTGTGTTTGACAGCATCTTAACCAGCTGCATCAGACTCTGGTACAGATGTGCTACTGCCATGAACATGCCTGCAGAGTGATGGAAACCACTGAGAGGATCACCAAGATCCAACTGCCCTCTCTGTAGAGCATTTGCAACCGCAGAGTCCACAGGAAGGCTGCCTACATCCTTTAGGACTCCAAATCCCAATGAACTTAAAATTGCCATATTAAGTTCAGGGTAATTAAGTTTCACCCATCCATTATCTCCCACTTGTTCTGAAGTCATGTTTTGGTGACAGCATCTTGAGCAGGGAGGTCCAGACATCTCTTTCCACAGCCACGTCTTCCAGCTCTTCTGGGAGGACTCCATGGCACTCCCTGGCCAATCCAGAGACATAGTCTCTCCAGTGTGTCCTGGGTCTCCTCCCAGTCGGACATGCCCAAAGCACCTCCATAGGAAGGTGCCCAGGGAGCATCCTTACCAGATGTCCAAACCACCTCACCTGGCTCCTCTCGATATGGAGAAGCAGCGGTTCTGCTCTGAGTCTCTCCTGATAGCTGAACTTCTCATCCTATCTCCAAATCTGAGGCCATACTGATCATTCATTCAACCTTTATTTAGGCAGGTTAATCTCATTGAGCCTCGAGGACTCATTTACAAGAGAGACCTGGCTA